>NJDD01008199.1:82639-101521 GCA_002245505.1 Calephelis nemesis | reverse complement strand
TCTTTGTCATTTAAACAAATTATACAAAAAATGTTAGGTACTTCCTCTAACGGTCCAAACCTTTTCCTGTCTGGGGTCTGAGTAATCGGAGTCATGCCGGGACCCCAGGGAAACCAATTGGACCAGGGAAGCTGCTTTTCAGTATCACTATCTGCCCGAGAGGAGCAGGCAAGAGTGTTGGGCCATTCGGCCGACGTGGGGAGGCAGCGGAGGAGGAAAGTGGGCTTGTCATTTTGTTCGGTCTGCCATGGAGTCACGACAGGTATCAGGTATAGGGGTGCCTCTCGCCACCGGGACCCCGAAGTGGCACTTGCCATATCTTTTTGCACCACTTCAGACGATCTCCGGTCCCTTATGGAATGGACGGGAACGATGGCTTTGACGGGGATTATGAGAATCAAAGCCATCGGAGCGGAGGATGTGTGCGAAAACGTTCCCACAGCCCTGGTACCTGGCGAAGGAAGGATGACGAGGAGTTTTAGTCGGAAGGAGTCTGACATAACCCGCACTTCCCCCGAAATTGGTGGGTATCCATGAGGATTTCCCCGCATTAAAAAAACAAAAAGCTGGTACTTACTACATCAAACAGTTTTTACCTATATTCGTTATGAATATTTCCTCACAATGTCAGTAGAATTACGGCAACTCGTGTCAAGGTGTGGCCTCCGTCGGGGATTGTGATGTCTCGATCATGTATCTTTTAGTATCCTGCTAGGACATTGTGGCGGCTTTATGAATTATGGCACTAAAGTGTTTGACATGTCGATCTCCTGATAAGAAATATATCGCATAAGACCTCAAACGTTGTAATAACGAGGTGCTTGTAAAGGACTGTGTGTTAGCCTATTTTTCACACCGGAACAAGACAGTAAATAGATAGCGAGCACTAATGTCCAGTGGCAGTTTGTAAGAACAGATAAAGCGGTAATACCGTCTCTGGTTTTTAACGTGGCTATACTCACTACTAGTATTGGTAACGTGGTAGTAACAACCAATGTGATTCTTGCTTTAAACTTTAAAAAAGGTGGCGATTATCAACTTGTCTGTATGTTTTTTTATTATATTATTACTCCGAAAGGCAATTAAAACATAAAGTATAAACCAGCACGACTACTACTTATAATAATTAAAGATGTGCCTATCATGACTTTGGCCGACTAGCCGACTACCCGCAAAAGACGCCGACTAGTCGGCCTAGCCGATCACGGTTTCGGGGATTTACGTGATGCTTCGCGCGCAATCGTTCTCAACAGTGTAAGGTCATGACAAAAACAGTCACATACAGTTTTTAATTTTTTTATTTAAAAATCATTACAGCTAGACTAATTGTTCAGTTAGTAATTAAACTTTTTCTTATTTTATTAATATTCCGATCAGTGCGTACATTATAGTGTTATGCTACTAAATATGTTTTAATATTGTTTCATAAATGTCATAGAAACTTTTTCTTTTGAAGTCAGAAATGGTACTGTTTATTGTGATAAAAATAATTTATTTTTATGAGATTACCAAAGGAAAATTAAATTGATTTAAGACTGATACTGTAATACAAATAACTACAGATAAATTTAAAAATGATTAAAGATCAATTTTAATTTATTTCACCTGTGCATATTTTATTTCGAGATAAATACCTACCAAATAAAAAGCCGGATATTAGGCACTATTCGCCGATTAGTCGCCGACTAGCAAAGTGGCCGAATAGTCGTCTTTACCAACTAGTCGGCACATCCCTACTTATAATTAATAGCGACCAAAACGCAATTGATTGCTATATGTCATACACACATTGGATTAAATATACAATTGTACCTTTTACTTTGTGAACACAGTAAGTAAAAGCCCGCTTTCCGAGATTTAGGCATAGGTATTAGGTACAACCAGGGTAGCCACGATTAACAAAGGTACTAGTTACTTATTGTAACAGTTGGTAAACTGTTGCCAATCAGGCATTTATCCAATGCCGGGCGACATGGTATTTGTTAAAAAATTGAAAAAACACATTTTGAGTTATCCGACCGGAAAATCGAACCCGCACCTCGTGTAGTCAACGCCAACACCGGTTAGCACGGGTTCACTAGCTACAGAGGGGATAAAAACGGTGATTGCACTTTACCTTGTGTATTGATAAAAATACTAAATCGAAAAACAAATATAACAGGTAAGCTTGTGCAATAATCCCACGCATTTTTTTTAACACGCTGCATATTTATTTCGTTTAGTTTAAACTAAATCGCGTATAATAATCGTACGTAGGACGCGGATGCCACTTTGGGGCCAACCTTGAAAAATGGCCGTTTTTGGAGATGGTCCAACTGCCAATGTGACTGCACAATCATTACGTATATGGTACCATATTCAGGGACGGTAATTGCTATTGTTATGGAGGTTTTATGGCTCTTCATTGTTTTTAACTCTTTTATAAGGTAAATTTTGTACTAGTTATTTGTCGAGGTTTTACCAACGCTTGCACCACGTTTTAAAATATGTGCGTAATCTTTTATGGCCTTTGGATTTACTCAAAAATATGAACAGGAGAAACGTTGCTTGTTCTCGAGACTTTATTAGATTTTTTGCGAGTCTTTCAAAAGCTAAAATAAACTTTAATACCGAAATATTGTCGTGTTTCAGTATAAAGTTATTAGTTATCGTCTCTGTGGTCTAGTGGTTCGGCGTTGGCATTGTCTACAAGAGGTTCGATGTTCGATCCCTTCAAAATATGTCTTGAGTTGCTCGAGCCGGCCAGCCGGTTACTTTATGATTCGCCGCTGTGCCAATGTGTCAGTCTCCTGTTACCAGAAAATGTCTTAACTCATTTGCTTCCTATACCTATGTTACAAAAACATAAGACACTTACAGGCATGGAAATAATGGTGTCAGTAAAAGTTAAGACCAGAAATATTTAAAAGTCGGCACAGAATTGAACTTCTTATTAATTAAATTAATACAGCTCGTAATCGTAAACGCTCCGTCAGCATCATCTGTGTTCATGTCATGTCCTTCTAGCTTACGTATTAAAACTTTACACCTACTAACGACCGGAAGTTAGTAGATACTTTTGAATGGTCATTGCTAAAACTGAAAATATAATTGGTGTAGGTAACGCTTTTGTCAACTAAATATTTTTTTTAATTTCTTGTTTTATAATCTAATAGCAAAACTACTGAACCATTTTTGTTTTAGCTTTCAATATTTGAAGGATAAAAGGCTAAGTTAAGATCTTAGCCATGTCTGATTATAATCGGTCAAGTGGAACAGCTCTCATTTCATCGATATCTTCGTTGGAAAGAAAAGCGTAACGGTTGGATGTCACGCGGGAGAAGTCACGGGCGTAGTATTATTTAATTAACTGACTACAGAAATGAGGAAGTTCTCAATTCGACTGTATGTTTTTTTTTTATTGTTAAGCGATTACTTGGCCAATAACCGAACGTTTTTAACCGCCTCGTTGGTCAAGTGGCTAGCGTACACCGACATACCGCGAGGTTCGGGTTTGATTGCCAACGGGGCAAACATTTGTATGATAAATATTGAAATGCCTGCATTTCTGTGTCTGGGTGTTTATTAAACTTATTCTGGTATCTATTTACGTATATATTTTTATGTAATAGAATCGTTGTCTAACACCCATAACACAAGCATACAATTTGCTTACTTCGGGGTTAAATTCAATTTGTGTACGTTGTTCAGGGATATTTTATTGGCGTTTGCGTTTGCATTTGTATTTGTATTTAATGGTTCGTTTTTTAAAAGATGGGTCGTGACTCTGAGTTGGACCATTTTGGAAGTGTTTGAAAAGAGAATTATCAAATAGCGACTTGGTACCCATTGAAATACCTAGTTAAAGCCATAGCATAGTATAGACGTAGAGAAAGAAGAAATTCCACGTACTTGAACTAAGAAGTTTACTTCTTCATATTTCATTTAATTATTCGCCTTTTATGAGTAATAACTTGACGCAGATGAATTAAATTTGACAAACGGCAGATGCTCACGCCCATGCCAAAGCCAAAAAAAATTGATTTAATTCCTATTGTTTATTTTTGTTTTTCTGCTGTTAATCACTTGAGGTAAATCTTTCTGTAATGGAAAATATTGCTGCAATAAACATAAATACTAACATTTATTCACAGCGGTCATGACTCACGAGCTAGTTTTTATCTAGCCTTGTGGAAAACCCAAGATAGTTGGTAATCTTTGGACACAAATGTTTAGATTACTGAATCTCCTGTAGTTAGTTAGAGCTAAAGTGAAACCCGATTTTATAATAAAATAAGAAGAAAATATTTAAGCTTGTTGGAAGATCAAAGAATGCAAATATGGTTATTTTCTTAATTTGGATTATTATTTACATTTTTTTTATATAACACAAGACCAGAACTATATACACCCTGACTTTTTAATCACCATCCAAATTTTAATATGTTGATCTTAAGTGAAAATAATTAAATACGTGTTTTTCCTTTTAGTATCCCTCAATACTAAATATTAAGATATGACATCGCAAAGTCGTCTAAATTATGGGCAGCGCGTGCTCCGTACCTACGCGCTGAGTGCTCTGACATGCTAGATAGCTACCTGCTAGATACCTATTTTTTTTCATAAATGGACTTATCTATAGATACTTTATGTCCAGAAAAAAATTGGATAGTGATAAAAAAATCTTGCTGTATATCTTATATAACACATTTAACTTATAAAGTTATGCTCACCTCTTACGAGTTGCCAGACAGGAAGGGAAATGATCTATTCTACACAGAGGACCTGGGCCAAAACGGAGAAAAACATAATAAAATTAAATCAGTTTTGCGTATATTTCTATTGATTTATAACTATATAACTTTTCTATTAGAAAATAGACATAATAAGAAAATAGCCGGTAATGCGCAAAACTACGATACAGCTGCAATTCAAATGCCAAGATTGAACCAAAACCTCTAGTAGTACCAGCTGACGTTAACATTCTTATTCTTACATTTTTTAAGAAAGAAAGGAAGAAAGAAAGAAAATTATTTATTTGCGGAAATATGTGTGTAAATGAGATGTTACAAAAATATTTAAGTATATAATAAAAATATTATTTAATAAGGTACATATTATGCTTTAACTTCTAAGCCAATTATTTATATTTATAACTAAATTAATTATTTATTACCAAAACATTTAATTACTATATCTGAATTTAATCCTGTCTACCGTAAACTACCACCGTTTCCAAACCTAGCCAGTCAGGAGAAGAAACGGCGAAACAAACTCCTCGGCAATCATACCTTTCATTATACATATTTGGTTAATAATTATTAGTTATTTTATTATAAATTCTTTTCTACAAGAAAATCCTTGACACTATAATATGTTTTATTTAACAACATGTCAATCAAGTCCTGAAATCTTTTTAATGGAAGAGATTTGAGATTATCAGGTATTTGGTTGTATACACGAATGGACAAGCAGTAAACATTATTTTTATAAATATTAAGTTTTTGGTTCGGCACATGCAACTTCTCACTATTTCTTAAACATGAAATTCGCAACGTTTCAGCATTTGTTTTAAACAAATGATAATGTTTTTTTACAAATACACATACACCCAAGATATACAAACAAGGTAAAGGTAAAATTTTAAGTGATTTAAAAAGTGGTTTGCATGAATGCAATTGGTTAACATTACATTTATGCGATTAGAAGGCAAACAAGCAGACATATTTTTCAATTACAATAAACGTGCATAGTATATGGACAACAAAGGTGGTAATGATGCGTTGCCAAATTGCAGTGTTGACCTCATTACTTGCTAGCTTACCCTTCTTAACTTTTTCATCAGTAAACGATAGTCAGACATATTATGATGATATGACAAAATGTATTGCAGCTGTAACAATTTGGATGGATAGTTTTTAAATTCTAGTCTAATCCGAGTCACTGTGTTAGGGATAAGCCAACTAAATCTCGCTTATAGCATGATAAGGTAGCTGCTTCATTCAAGGGGATCGGGGCCCTCATTAAAAAAGTATTTGCTACATAATATACGAGAATATGTGATAAAAAGACTGGTGGGAAAGATGTATAGTGTATATTTATGTGAATTAATATCAACATCTATTAAGGAAACGGCAAATGGTGTGTTATTGTTCAAGTATCATGACCTTATGGAAACCGGTTTTAAATTGGATTACGAATCAAGCTTTTATGGATTTAATATCCATATGTGATGTGGGTGGTATCTGTGTTATCTGAAATGGATGGATTGAAACTTCAGGATAAATGTTTTGCCCTAAATGTTTATTGCTTTTGCTTTGCTTACGCCCTAAAAGTTAGATGAAGTTGATAAAAACCGCGAGCGACTTTTTGGGGGAGCGGAGTGCTCAGCCTGAGACATTATTATTGAAATGGATTGGTCTTTTTTCATACACCGCAACAAGGACTGTCTCATGGGAGACCGAACCTCGACTTGGTGCTGAGTTCTGTAGGATTACTCTTGTAGGATTCCTGCAATATTGGAAATTGGAATCGAGTATGTCAATTTAGGTACTCTTGTACACAATACTGGCAAATTATTAACATTTATTTTAAGAAAACAATAACTTATTTTATCGGATTCGTTGAATGCATTTGTACCTAATAAAATGTTAATCGCCTGCTAGTATGTTCAAAAGTACCTAAAATGTTACGAACTCCATACGTTACCTAACGTACCTACCTACTCCATACGTTACCTAAATACGACTCCAGTTTCCAATTCGCATGATTTTGAGATTCAAGAGTAATCCCACTGGTTAATGATGGATTGATTTGAGTGGTTCCGGCTCGTCGCTCGGCGTTAGGCGCCGGCCAGAAAAGAGTTCTTCATCGCCGACACCTTCCTTCCTTGTAGTTCCTTGTCTTTATTTTATGGTTTAGTACCTATTATGTTTAAGAACTATTGTTGGAATTGGGCGGGAAAGTGGCGTTGGCCGCCATTATCGGTTCGGCGGGATCCAATAAAAATTGACGGGAAAAGACGATTAAAATTTCACTGTTCACTATATGCTATCGTAGAGATGTTACAATCTAATTAAAATCAAGCGGATAAGGTACTGCGACGTTTTTAAATTTAAACATTAAATACCTAGTCTGTTTATCTGATATACATCATATTGAACGGTCTTATTGACCGAAAGGCTAGCATACACCCCTAACTCAGCCGACCACCCATCAGGTTTGGGTTCGATTCCCGATGGGGGCAGGCATATCTGTGAGGAACATCTAGTTGTCTGTATTTCTGGAACTGGGTATTTTAAAATTTATTCCAGCATATTTTTTTATTTATCGCCTAAGTAGTTAACCGCCTCGTTGGTCGATGCTAGCGTGCACGTTTAACTCCACCGGGTTCGATTTCCGACGGAGGTAGATATTTTATTTTGTCGGGTTAATTTTAATTGGATTTCCACTTAACGAAGAACAAAGATCCGAATTCTAGAAATCTATTCATCTAGAATCTAAACCTGGTTCCAACAAATCCAAAAAATTGAAAAGTTGCAAACCCTTATACCAATACAAGTACAACCGCGGGTATAGACTAGTAACAAATTAATTACTGAGTATAAAAGATTTAAAAAACTACTTACTTAGACAAGGTCACAAGCACTATTCTCCAAAAACTTTTGTAGGTACCTGTCAAAAGAAATAAATAATTAGTTTCAGGTAAAGGTCGAGGATCTAAAAAAATACATCGTTATACGTCTCGTAGCAAAATAATATGTTAATGCATAAAAATCAAACAGTAGGTATCTGTAAACTTTGAAGCTGTATTTATTTAGGTATGTTTTATGATAGTGAACAAGCAGTCAGCTCTTATGATGGCAAGAGACAATCACCTTCCATAAACATAGTGGATGTGACTGACACGTATTTTTTTCATGGCCAAGTTTGAAGACCCAAAGTGCAAGACTACTTGTCATTCTACCTTAAGGAACGGAACACAGCACCACTGTAACGGAGAAACGGTAAGTTTATGTTACTGATCTAAGTGAACACGGTGATCAATCACCTACTAAATAAAGAGTGACAGTTTCAAATAAAACTGTACTAAGAGCGACCGCTTATAGACCGTGTAGAATAGACTCTCAGCTTGGCATCTGGCATCTGGTCGTAAAAAGCGACCATAGTCTTAAATAGGTCATTTCAAACAAAACCAGTGGTAGAGTGCTGAGGAGCAACTTGTCCAGGTATGAATCCAGCGCGTAATAAATTACATCTGCCGTCGTAATGAGAGTATCAGGTTCCGGTCTGGAGTTTAAGTAGGCGATAGACTTGCCAAGGAGCTGGTCTATGGTTAATTTTAACTGGAATAAAGCGAGCATCTCTCTTAAATAAATCTAGTAAAAAAGAGTTAAACTGAGCTATCTTAAAGTCCAAAGAAGAAGTATTTAATAATGATGACCAGTCCAACTCTTCACAATCTGACTTCCATTTCTCATTATCAATACTATTAAAACATCTGCGCAATGATATTATAGATTTACTTTTGGTCTGACTTCTACCTTCAAATATAGGAGATTATGACATGAAAAACAAGAGGTTAATTACTAACCTTATCCCAGCCACATGACAGTGATGCACCAATAATATCTATGGTGTTTATAGGCCACAATTGTATCTTACCACTAGGAGTGCTTGTTTGCTATCTTATCCCATTAAAAAACATATTTTTACACTTGAATTGTGTTCTGAGAATTTTAAACACCACTTATGTTCTGCGGGGGCGGGTATTTTATTTCCAAAGTGAAACAGAGCAAAGGTCAGTACAACAGACACACAAACAAAAGTGGCACGTTTTGTTCATCGTGGTTTTGCGAAGGTCAAATTATGTCAGCGTCAATCGCCTTTCCAGATCGCCAAACTTGTTTTGAAACCAGCTATAAAAACCGGGCAAGGACTTGTTTTAGTTCAGTATACCGTTCTGATTTTTTCCCTTAGCAAACCTGCAACTGTGTTGCATATATGCAATATTCTGTCATAAGGAATGGGAAAATATTATGTGTTAAGACCAGATTTTATAACTGGTTTGTCCGAAGACTGTCATATAGGGCACTTCAGACGAAATTAAAATTTGCTGGTAAATGCTGATGAGGAATAACAAAAAGAAAAAACTTAACAATTATAAAACTGCCACTTGTCTGTGGGCTGGTGACCCGGTGTCGGCGTTGACCGAATAAGGTCTTATATTCATTTCCCGATTACCGCAAAATAACTTTTTCCAATTTTCTAATAATAAACATATATAAAAATCAATTGCTGTTCGTTAGTTTCGCTAAAACTCGAGAACGGCTGAACCGATTTCGCTAATTTTGGTTTTGAATTATTTGTACAAGTCCGGGGAAGGTTTAAAAGATAAGAAAAAGGAAAAAACTTGCGAGAAAACTAAGAAAAACAACATTTTACTTTTTCCCATACAAACTGAACGGGTGGGACGAAGTTCGCCGGGACAGCTAGTTTTCTAATTAATATAACGAATGACGCATTGAATAAGTGGCCAGTTGATGATACATAGATGGACTCATGTAAAACAATTTTAATATCACTCACTTGTGCGTTTCGTAGATAGCTTAAATTTTAAGACATTTCTTACGTTTTTTTATCTTGTGTGGTGATTAAGTTCTTGCTTTATTCTATACTAGCTGCCCGCCCTAGCTTCGCTTCGGTTATTCAAGAATAAAAATCTTACTATTATTATAAATAATCCTACTATTATATACACTAAAACCTTCCTCAAGAATTGTTCTATCTATTGTTGAAAACTGAATGAAAATCCGTTCAGTACTTTTCGAACAGACAGACAGATGCGGCGGGGGACTTTGTTTTATAATATGTATTGATGAAAGCAAACTCTAGATGTAATGTGATTTTACCAATTGAGGTAGCAGCAGGTCTTTACTACCAAGCATGATGGAGACTGACAATATTAATGGAAAAAACCAGCAGTAAGGTCACTGTCCCTAAGTAATTCAATTAGCGTGTAGTGGGGCCGTCACACCCCTACTCCAATACTACAAGAATAAGATACACTAAAATTACACAGATCTGCTAATAGAAAAAACATAATATTTGAAAATAAAAATTTTTACAGATGAACGTATAATCTCTTCTAGTTTAAAAAATGGATGTCGGTTAAGATAATATACGAAATATATTGTATTATTTTTAACCTTTATAGTCGGTGCAGTTATTCTTTTGTTTATTTCACAAAATACAAATGTATTTACTATATTAGCTATCCCGGTGAACTACGTAAAGCTCCACCCAAGCCTTATGATTTTTTCATCATTTTTCCAAGGTTTTAAAAGTTATTTTGCCATTATAACAAATTCTCAATTGGAATCTTTTTGATGGTAGTGGTTACAACTAATATTACTTTAGTATAAACTAGCGGCCTGCCCTGGCTCCGCACGGTTATGAAATATGCATATAAATCTCCCTCTTCTATCATTTTATCTATTAAAAAACCGCATCAAAATCCGTTACGTATTTTTAAAGATTTAAGCATATAAAGGGACATAGGGACAAAGGAAGCGACTTTGTTTTATACTATAATAGTGTAACTGTAAATATACAAAAAATCACGTAATATAAAAACAACGAAATAATATGTAACAGCTGAAATGTTAATTCGACTTCATTTCCAAAAGTGAAAGGCGAAGGCCGAAACAGACAATGGTGTTATGATACCGCCGAGATTACGGCGGATGACGACGCCATTCGTTTGTGATCCTTCTCGTCTAATAATAAATAATTGCTGCTAAGTTTAAAGTATCTTCACGCCCATATCCCCGAAGAGGTAGGCAGAGGTACAACCTAGGCACCAACGACTAGCCGAAGACACTAAGTCCCACAATGTGATAGGTGGCAAGCCTATCGTCAACCGGGCACATTTCCAATCCCGAGCAACATTTTGTAATTAGAAAAGTGGAAAAACCAAATTTTCTTTTTGTTGGCCGACCCGGGATTCGAACCCGGGACCTCACGCAGTCAAGTCCAACACCCGGACCGCTAGACCACAGAGGCGATAAGTTTATTGTACACAATGATCGCGTTTTTATGTTAATGTCTAGACAAGGATTTTATATAACGTGGCTATTGTATGATTAGATATAAATAAGCAGTAATGAGTAAAATCTTTACGTACATTATTTTGTCTCATTAACATTTTAAAGTAATATACATATAAATACTATACATAATTAATTTATATGTTACTAGATGTTAAATCGCGACTTCTGTACCAATTTCTTTCAAACTTTCATCTTCCATTTTAGTCCTTTGAGGGTTTTGCTTTTTAAAAAAAACAGTCTACCTTTAAAATATATGTTAATTACATATTACATCAAACTTCATCAAAATCGTTGCAATGGTTTATAAAATTTCGTTAGCGTAGGATATTTTTTTTATGAAGGCTTTCATCCCCCATTATAGACCTTTGGCGGTCGATTTTTAAATAAAAAGCAGATTATGTTTAAACTCGAATCTTTAAAATATGCATATAAAATTACATTAAAATCGATAAAGCGGTTTAGCCGAGAAAGCGTATTACGCAGACCGACAGAAGACAGAGACATTAATATGGATTAGTAAAAAAAATAGTACGTAAGCGTATTGGATTGATGATGGTAGCAAGAGATGCTACCGTTAGAATGGATCTAAAAAGCGTTAAAAAGAGTTAAGCCGAGGAGCTTAATAAGACGGAAATTAATTAGCTGCGTATCTACACCATAACAAAATTGCCTGAGTGAGGCTTAACCATACATTTTTTATATTTAATAGACTATCTAGATGGTTTGTAAACACTTCCAACATAGATATCCTTGGAGAATTCTTTGTTTCCATCTTCCGATTGTTGTTAAATTTGTATGAAATCTAGCCCCAGATTTTTAAACGTTTTTTTGCCTACCTATTAGTTTATAGGTAATATTTTTTTATTTTTCAATTTCAAATAAAGTTTAAGCAAAAATGTGTGAAAGTTATATATATGTAACTACTTCCTTACAACAACTTTATAATTGGACTAGTTTCCAGAAGTTTCTAACACTTCAAAAACTTCAAACTTGAATAAATGCCTGCATTGAATAGATGAGCAGTACGGGCTCAGTTTATTAAGAAACCATTGTGAAATAAAGTTTTAATACTGTCGGTCCAACAAAGTTATTCAATTGACCTGACGCCCCTGGACATGAATATCCCAGATTTCATAATATGGTTTGAAAACCAAATAGAATAGAGTTGAAAGTAAGGAAGTACAGCGATTAAACAAAGGTACTTAGACCCACAATATTATGATAGGTGGCAAACTTGTCGTCAACGTCGAAACCGGGTCCTCATATAGTCAAGTCCAACAACTGAACCGCTAGACCACAGAGGCGATTACACAGATTACTCTATTATGAATCTGTAGAAAAGTTATTTCTGTGCATTAAATATTATATTAAAAAATTAGGCTCAAATGGCTAAATAGTGGCTGCAGAACACGTCATATTAAGCATTTTTAAAATTTTTAACTGTCTGTGTTAACCCCAAATCTACTGAACCGATCGTAACGAAATTTAGCTGTTTAGCCAGGTGTTCCCTTGGTTATAGAGGTAAAAGGCAAAATGTAAATTCGCGTAGTTTAATATCGTTTCGTAATTTGTGCAATGTGCTTTCCAAATAACAGATGGTCCCGTATTTTTTTCTAAATCAGAACTTTCGTAGTTCAGAAATTATAGACAAAAAAATTCAATCTAAAGTAACTAAATAATATAAAATTTGGAACGTAGAAACATTTGAATGTACAGATTATTTTACTTAAGATACATAGACATCTTCACGCCAGATCCTCGTGCCGAACAGGAACAGGTATAGTAATTGATAACAAATTTAGCCGGGGTCGGCTAGTTATAAATATGAGATTAAACCGTCTAGTTTAGATGCATTTCATCAGAAAGATACAATTAAATGGAACTAGCTTTTTCTTTTAGTTTTGGCATAATTCCTAGGATGAATGTTGCCAGTAACGAAGCAATCCCAAAAACTTATCTTAAAAAAAACGAAATATTTTTTAAATTATCCAAATGAAGACCATAACTTTTTTTTTGATATGGCTTGCAATTGAGTTGCAAATGCCACCGACAAGTGAGACTATAACTTATTGAGCAACATTGACATCTCTTAAATATAGTCTGTGGACGAAATAAAACCTAACCTTTTTATTACGCTGCAACCGTGAAAGTTCCGAGTGTATTCCAAGACCTTCATTATTAAAGATGGCCCAATAAAACGTACCACTCGGCCCCGTAATTCTAAGTAATGGTACAATTACATCGACTTCTGCTCCGGTCCATTCGTCACGACCTGTGGAATAAGACATGACTTCGTTCTTGGGTTCCACATTTTTATTTAATACTCAATATTATAGAACATACGTGGCAGGAAATGTTAGGTTCGTTTTTTTTTATTTTTTTGTATTGGTATAAGAATCTGCCATTTGTAAAAGTTCATTAATTTGTATCTATCATATCAACTGATTTTGCTAACTCGAACTTAAATTCTTTGAAAGTAGCTGTTGTTACTAGTTAATGGTCCACAAGAACATTTTTTCGGGATGTAAACTGTCTTGTGTGTTAACTATCGTTTGCCTGTTCGTGTGCGTGTGCGTGTGCGTGTGCGTGTGCGTGTGCGTGCGCTTGTGCGTGTGCGTGTGTAAGAGCGTGTGTGGCTTTATATCTTTTGAACGTATGGACCGATTTCGATGCGGTTTCTTTTAAAGCTAAGCGGACGTGCTAGAGATGGTACTCTGCTAAAATACATGCGGTTTTGTCGGGGGTCAATTAAAAAGGTTTAATTTTAGTATAATATGAAAAAAAATATTTAATACCAATACTTTTGCAAATTAAATTTAAGTATTATAAATTTAGTTAAAAATGACGATTTTACTGGGGCTCCATTTAATGAATATGTAACGGGCCTCCGACGATGTAATTACGCCACTGGTTAACGTTTAACAATTATATAAAGAACAAAGCCACGCAGTATTTAAAATCTTATTGATGAATATTTCCTTATATACGAAAATAAATCTTGAAAAATATGCTTATTCTAAAAACAATTCTAAAGATGTACATTCGGAGATGGGCGAATCCAACACCTGATTAAATCTACGAAGACATATCGTCCTCCATAATTAAATGTCAGGTACAAGTTTCCCAGAACAAATAGGATTACAAGCTGTAACGATTTCCCTGTACCTGACGTTTAATTTTCTATCGTTTATATAAACGAGACATTTTAGGAGTTTTTTTTAATGGATGTGTCTATGGTAATTTTTGTAACTTGCGTCAGCCGTGGTTATTAAATGCGTTATTGAATAAATCTTCTTCTGCAAAACGGCTTAAGTTTGTTCATAAAGAAAAATTACAGTATTTATAAGTTGTTTAGGTAAAATAATAACCAAATTTTAAATTGAACTCCTTTTTTTAAATGAAAAACTAGACCGAAGTTGGTTCAGTACTTTCCTGTAGGAATTATATATGAAAACAAACATTCATTATAATATATGTAAATGATTCAGTTTAAAATTGACTCATTATGAATAAGAGTAGTTCTTTTTCCATTTCAGTAATAACTTCATTAAAAAGAGAGATGTTATAAGTTTGATGTGTCTGTGTGTGGGTCTGTCTGTAAGTGGCATTATAACTTTTGAACGGATGGACCGATTTCGATGCGGAGCTGACGTGTTAGTAGCTATTTATTATTTTTCGATGTGTCTATTCTAGATAGGAAATTTGAGGATTACCGAGGAAAACGGGGATATTTATGATATATATGATATGGTTATGATATTTATTGAAACAAAATGCTCGTACCTCCTTACTCCCACAACAAGCCAATAAATTCTCCCCGAGTTGGTCCGGGCTCCTTTGCAGAATAGACCATCTCCCTTTCTTGCCAGGCAGCTCGTTAAAGGCGAGCATAGGTTTATCATCACTAACACCGTGACATCTGACTAGGTGGTAGAGTTTCGCATCGACTCGCCCGGATTAGTACCACCGCCTTACCTATTCCTGCCGTAATAACGTCATGACGTGTTCCGGTTCGGAGGGTAGGTAAGGTAGCCGCTAAACTTACTTTTGCTCGAGGCCTAACATCCTGACCTCAGGTTGGCAACGCACTATTACCATCTTTGGTGTCTCTAGGCAGCGTGAATTTCTTACCATCAGAAAATCGTCTGCTTGTTTGCCTTCCTATAACATGAAAAAAATAAAAAATAAAGACAAACCTACAAATACAAATACAATATTTCTACCGAGACCAAAACTGAGGGGATCATTAAATTGTCTGTATTTTTGTTATGTGCTTACTTAGTCAGAAACGAATCTATTTAAATGAATATTTTTGGAAGGTGTCATGGTTTCGACGTTGTTACAAATAAATTTGACAAGAGGTTTTTGAGTTACATTTAAAATTCATTTTTTTTGTGTTGTATCAAGATGACGTAGAAATGAAATTGGAGACGTATTTTTCTGAAGTTAGGCATTAGAAATTGTATTACTTATTTAATCCCTTATTCATTAATATTCATTGCAAAACTGCTATTAGTCTTTATTTTTTTTACATTTATTTTTATGACATTAGAAGGCAAACAAGTAGACGGATTTCCTAATAATAAGAAATTCACGCTGCCTATAGGCACCAAATGTAGTAATGGTGAGTTGCTAACCTGAATCCAGGATGTTAGCCTTCGAGCAAAAGTAAGTTTACCGTCTACATTATCCTCTGAACTGGAATACTTCAACGGCAAGCACCCACGTTATGCGGTGGTACCACTCCGGGGAAGTCGCTGCGAAACTCTACCACCTCAGGGTCAGGTGTCACGGTGTTAGTGACGTTAAGCCTATGCTCGCTTTTTACGAGCTGCCTAGCAGGAAGGCAGATGGACTATTCTGCAAAGAAGCCCGAACCAAGACATTTTCTCGTAAAGCGACGTTAGTCGGTAGCGCATGTTCCAGATGTCTAAGCAAGGGTTTTATAACAAGCGATTTACTAAGTTATTGATTTAATTTTAACTTATACAACATATTAACCAAAAAACATACAACGAGCAAACAACCTACTACATTTTGGAGTCCAAAAATATACAACGGAATCAACAGTCTACTACTTTTTGAAGTCCGTTAAAAACTTGCTCGCCTTTTACCAATCAATTGAAAGTGGACTATCTTTATTTAAAGTAAAAGCACAGATATTTTAAAATTGCGCAATTTTTAATAATATCCCTGAACGGGTTTTCATGATTACTTAATCATGACATACTCGTAATGCTGAGAGTTTAAAACAAAAAGAACATATTATAATTGTTAATCTATATAGGTATATAAAAGAAAGTCGGGTTTGTTACAACACTTATAACTCGAGATCTGCTGGACCAATTTTCATGGTTTTTGATTTGTTGGATTTGTCTTAGCCCCGAATAGCAAGCTTAAAAACAATAAAAACAAAAAAAAACTAATTATGAAAGATGAATCAGTCGTGATAGTTAAACCGGTTAGGCTGAAAATTGATGGAGAGGTGGCTTAGAACCGGGAGAAGAACAAAGGGTACATTGTATCCCTTGCAACAGCGAGGAAACTAGGAAAAACGTCATTTTTATTTTTTCCTGTACAATTGAACGGGCGGAATGAAGTTCGCCGGAACAGCTAGTCTATACATATGAAAATGAACTCCCATTTTGCGTACTCATCACATTTTACCTGAGCGGAAGGACCAATTTTGCTAATTCTTTTTTGTTGTGTTGGTTGTTGTCAGGAGAAGGTTCGAAAAGAAATAAACTGAAAATAGGAAAACAATGTCTTAATGCATACAAAACTTTAGTATCAGTTATCCTAGCAAGTTCACCGGGTCGGCTAGTATCAAATAAACCTTTTTTTTCCAAACACAAGTTTCTATTACTGTTTATGATATTGTAGAGTAATCAAACAGAATTCTAACTGAAATATAATGAAATGAAAAATATTTATTTGCAGAATATGAGTGTTACAAAGATGTTACAAAATTATTTAGGCGTTCCAACATATTCTAACAACTTATGTGCAAACATTTTATAATAGGTATTAATCAAACTAGTTATTTTAATTATTTACTCACTAAATAGTGTACTAGTACACTGCTTTTTGTATTCACTACATGATTATTTATTAATATCTACAAACAATTTTTAGAAAGTAAATTAATTTAACCCTATTTACAGTAAACTACCACGCACCGTTTCCAAACCAAACTCCCCCGCAACCAGGACTATAACCAATTTGCCTGCTCCTACCACCGTTTCCAAACCTAGCCAGACAAGAGAAGAAACGGTAAAACAAACTCCTCGGCAAACCAATACTTCTGCAATTAAATAAATCATATTAGAAATACTTTATTATTTATTATTGTCTGCAAAAAAAACTTTGAAACTATAATATGATTTTTCTATAAGTAAGATGAATACTTTCTTTCGAATTTTTTTTGGAAGTGATTTAAGATTTTCTGGAATTTGGATCTATATACGAACGGACATGAGAATAACTTAATTTATAGATTGTTTAAGTTGCAATACACTTATGTGTAGAAGTAGAAGAAGAAGTATCTTCGTGCCCATATCTCCGAAGTGGTAGGTA
The DNA here is from genome assembly GCA_002245505.1 of Calephelis nemesis. Taxonomy (NCBI): domain Eukaryota; kingdom Metazoa; phylum Arthropoda; class Insecta; order Lepidoptera; family Riodinidae; genus Calephelis; species Calephelis nemesis. The sequence goes on along the minus strand of NJDD01008199.1, from coordinate 83,855 downwards.
GAGCCACAACCAGGGCACCCACAATTAGCCGAAGACACTAAGTACCACAATGTGATGATAGGTGGCAAGCCTTTCGTCAACCGGACACACGTCCAATCTCGCAAAATTTTTTTTTAGAAAATTGGAAAAAACACATTTTCTTGTTGTTGTCCGTCACTGGAATCGAACCCGGGACCCCATAAAGTCAAGTCCAACACCTGATCTAGACCACATAGGCGACACACTTGAAAATTATCAATTACCCTTGACCATCCGCATATTACCCTTTTTGATCGATTTTAATCGAATTCGAAAAAAGGAGGAAGTTTTATGTTCAATTAATATAATTGCTTTTATGTTGGGTAATCGATTTCTCCGTCATTTCTGAAAAGATTTTAGAAATTATTTTTGTATTTTAAAGAGTGCACTTCCGAGGTGAACTCATTGCTACCAAGTCGGGTAGCAATGAGACCACCTCGGAATACCTTACGGGATCCAAGCAAAATCGAGGAAAATGCTTATTTTTACTTATTGAGATCATAGTTGGGTTTTTGCACTAAATTCCGAGTTATACTACAAATCAAACTCAAACTAAATTGGTTAGAATTAAAAGGACTGAAATTATAACAATAAAAATTATTTCCATACATTAACATTTACATTCATTAATTTAAATCATAACTTTTTAATGATCTACTGACATATTTGCTTATTATTAAAAGAAATTACGTGATACATTTGAACTAGATAAAAATAATTGTTAACACTTCCACTTAGTGCAGCAATTACTCCTTTTTCGATCCTAAGCGTAAGGCAATAGATTACATATTGTTATGTCACCGCATTTGTAAATTTAGTTTCGCAATATGTTTTTCAAGTAGAAAAGTGATTGCCAATTGCTTTGTAAACATGTTTTTATATCTCAACAATAATAATGCAACATTGACAAAAAGATAAATTGTTTTTGTAATTTTATTATATTGTTAATTGCAAACGAGGCTTGACTTCGATTCCCATCAGGATAACTGCTACCAATGCGTAAATTATCGCCTCTGTGGTCTAGCGGTTCAGTTGTTGGACTTGACTGCAAGAGGTCACGGGTTCGAATCCAGGGTCGGGCAACAAAAAGAAAACAAAAACAGAAAAGCAACGCACCTGTTAAATATATGGTATCTGTAGACCACTATTAAAGCAAAGGTTAAATGGGTCTTCAACGAGAGCATTGGCGGTAGAGTGC
>NJDD01008199.1:27884-66689 GCA_002245505.1 Calephelis nemesis | reverse complement strand
TACTACTATACATTAAAACCTTCCTCAAGAATTGTTCTGTTGAAAACCGAATGAAAATCCGTTCAGTACTTTTCGAGTAAATCGCGAACAGACAGACTGACGCGGCGGGGGACTTTGTTTTATAATATGTATTGATACCCATTTTTTAAAATTGAATAAAAGACGAATTACTGAGAAATCAATTATCATCCAAAGTAAATGAAGGAAATCAAACATATAAACTCTTTTTCCTGACGTCGAAGATGGCTCCCAAGAAACTAGGATTGGTAGGTCATGCGAAGAAGTCCTTGTCAAGAGAAGGACTTCTTCGCATGACCTACCAATCCTAGTTTCTTGGAAGCCATCTTACCTTTGGTTTAAGACTAGATATCATTGAAGAACTCTATTTCAAGGATTCTAATGATTAATTCAAAACAAGTTGAATAATGTCATCAAAATTTTATTTTCTGTTAACTAATTAAAACGAATGAGAAAGTGCTCTACTTAACTCTAGCTTTATCGACGTTGTATGTGGTGTGTAATACAAGATCTTATAATAAAACTAAGTATAGTATCCCAAAACACGGACAATGGCTACGTCAGTTGAATAAAAATGAAAAAAGGTAGGTAATGGTTAAATATGTGGTAGTTAAAAACGAGATTAAGTAATATTAATAAATTATGTAATAAAATGAGATAACAAAACGTTAACGACTTAAATTCTGCAATAAATATTATTCAAGCTTTATGTTAAAAGAGGATTTAACCGGTCGCCATTATGTTGCTAATGCTTTTACGCTTAGCCGCTTTAGCTCGAGACAGGTCGTGCAGCCTTTAGTAATAGGATTTCGTGCCTTTCGTTTTAAATGTGATTCTCTATCTTATCTTTCTTTCTTAAGTTTGGCCTTAACGTTAGTATTTTGCCATTAGTCTAGTAGAAATTTGCACCAAATTTTATATCAATTTTGATAAATTATAATTAGTCATTAGTCATAAGTCGTCAGTAAGTCATGTCAGGCTCTTGGGTAAAGCGGCGGCCTCATTACACAAGCTCATGTAAGGAGATTTGGCGGTAACGAGGAAATACATGATACGCTAATTTCTTCATGATTATTTCATTTGTGCATTTCACTGAACAAAATTGTACAAAATGCCACAAGAATTGACTATTTCACTCAATATCAACACGAAATTTAATAATTATAAAAAAACTTCGGTCACCTTTTCTCTCGATGGCGTCAAAACTCCAATTCTAAATCATTTCCATCGATGACAGTAAGCTAAATTCGTTTTTCTTCTTCTTCTTCGTTGACAGTAATGGCTGATAATAATGCAAGAAATCAGTTTTGATTTTCTTATCAAAATAAATTTATTAACATTATTTGTTTTCACATTATTATTATCGTCATTATTTAACATTTTTAACACACATACTTACAAGAACTATAGCAAAATTAAACTTGAAAATTCACATACAGTGCTTAGTGTTTTTTTTTTCAGTCAACTTATAGTATAAAGTATATGTGTATAATAAAAAATTGTGTGTGTACTTATGTACACGCGTTAGAAGTTATACTTCTTCGGCGAAATAAGATAAAAATCTTTTTAAAATTTTTATCTTTTGCCTTATTTTACATTTGTAGACAAAATGACACTAACCATAGAAAAAAGGTATTTAATACATTAAAAGTTTTATTATAATGCATTATTTAGTTAAATAAAGTTTATTTAATAAAAATATCACAAAAAACTAAAGCAAACTTCATCATGTCGGTTTTTCGTGACGGAGTGCACTTTGCACTTCCTAAAAATTTACCCTCATCATTTTTTCCTAACGCGCCAAAAGAAGTATAACTTCAATAATAACGATATGACAAGTTATAAAATTGTATTGTTATTGTACCTAGTAGATAAATTGATATTTTCTCTAATTCTTTTTAAAATCTAAACTCCGTCCGCCCCGTGCTTTGTGAGTATGTATTTCCATTTTTCGAATCTTTTAATACCTACTCTAATAGTAATTTTACTATTCGGGACTCAGACGAATCTTAAAAAACCAAACATAATAAAAATCTTCTAGCACAGTTTACAAGTTATAACTGTTGTCACAAAATCGACTTTACAAAAACGTTTACAATCCTAACTAGGTAGGTATATCGCTACAAGTCGTCACGTTATAGGTTCTGTTTCCTAAAGCAACATTGGAAGCTTTGTTATATAGCAATAACTTGCAACAAGTATCCCGACTGTCCTGTGTAAACGGTACATTAAGTTAGCCAGTGACTTACACAATGAGTCATTGGTCAACATAGATACATAGATAGAATAATTGTATACAGCATGAGCCATGACGCATGCGCCGACTTGCACTGTGAATCAGGTCTCGATCCGGAGAATGCTTAGGGTGGGTTGTTTCAACTCGCTTGTTAATGTCAAATGTAACGATTACACAAGATATTAAACGCACGTCAAATCAATACGGTACAATTTACAATTTAGATTTTCTCCTAGATGCTTTCAAATTGATTTTTGTTTGGAAAACATCGTGAGGTCTGGTTCAGGGCTTAATTATTGAGCTTTTTATTTGGACGCAAGATATTTGGGTGTCCACATATTTTATTTTTTGTTGCACGCGGACGGACAAGTATAGCATAGATTAGCCACGTTCTGATAAATGTCACAAATCTCTATATATTAATACGTGATGCTAAAATGTTGGAACCCTTTTTTTATTTAGCATAAAATTTGGTAAGTACACTTACTATTATTATCATTTATTCCAGTAACATAACAGGTATATATATGTATACATAGGAGACGTGAAGAACGCCAATATTTTTTGTAATAATGCTTATAATGTACATTAAATCAATAAATAAAACAACTTATTCGTCTATTCATTGCGAATATGATAGTCTTACAAATTAATTTCAGCAAAATTCATATATCTAAAGGCTTGTTAAAATCTATGATGGGAAAAGTAATTTGTCTAGAAGTTAACAATAAGGAGCCACAGCTACTGATTAATGTAACTGTAGTTTTTAATCGTACGTCAAGTCTGAATCCATGACTCTTGACGTATCATTCTTTCAATACTCACATGTATGAAACAACCGGCTCTTATTATGCGTTTTTTGTCGCCAACAATTCCGTCTGATTGCATTGTGTACATGTAATTGTCTAGTTACTACTATTTCTAACATTTTATTTCCTGGCATATTTTTTGCTACTGTCATAATGATTGCGTTAATACAATAGGATAAAGCTTGACCTACTTAAAGCGGTAAGATATTCTTCGTTACATTATTTTCCTACCTGTTGCGTGTGACGTTTTAAAGCTATATTGTACCTAATACCTTTGTCCGGCTGATCAATTCTTTAATATATTTTACTATCTGACCGGGCAGATCTGTCCTTATCTTAACCACGACTATTAAATGCTTAAATTTTCTAATGTTCCGCTAAACTTTTTTTTTCATATATGAACCTTCTCTTCACTATAATTGTAACACCAAAAAGTATCTTATTAGCGAAACTGTTCACGCATGATACGAAGACCAATGCATTTTCACACACGTATAAGTATACGTACCAAGTACATACGTAGATTAATTATTAGCCTTCGAAGTCGATAATCTTTTTAAGAAAAACTTCTTAAGCGGCCTTGCGCACTATTTTTGGAATGGGTAAAAACTTCTAAACTCGCGTCAGGACACGTGAGCTGATCGAAAATTCGTAAGACGGATGGGGAGTAAACAGCCGGCGCGGCGTAGGAGAGGAAGTATCCCCCTCTCTTTCTATGGAGCGGCGAAAATGTATGCCTGCGCACTGCTGTTTCGTTTGTATATGGCGCAGGATGCTTGAAAAAAGCAACGGGTTGCACTCCCGGAGTGCAACGGATGGGGAGTAAACAGCCGGCGCGGCGTAGGAGAGGAAGTATCCCCCTCTCTTTCTATGGAGCGGCAAAAATGTATGCCTGCGCACTGCTGTTTCGTTTGTATATGGCGCAGGATACTTGAAAAAAGCAACGGGTTGCACTCCCGGAGTGCTTTTTTCTCGATCCCGCCAAAACTCAACATCAACGTTCATCACACAAATGGCCGTCCCCGTCGTCGATAGATTAATTGTTATTGATGAGTGCTAGCAACATTTCGTCCCGACTTTAGTGTTGCCGCAGTGTCGACAAACGTTCGCCAATTAGTTCGTTGACCAAGTGACAAACTGTCGAGCGACAATCAGTACGGACGGCGAATGTTAATTAATTGGAGACAATGGACGCGACAATGTTAATTGGAATGTTTTTCATTAACTTCAAATTACTTGGAGTTTCTCAGGCTTTTAATTGTTGGTTTCGCTATTACAGCGGACAGTCTATTTGCCGTTTATTACGAGCTTATACGTCATGACATACATACACAGAAGTAAAATAAGATCATTCGTAATCGCTTCTGTGGTTTCGAGGCATGCAACGCTCACTATTATGATCCCGGATTCGATTACCGGGTAAAGAAACTTAAAATGGGGTTTCATTTAATTTACTACCTAAAAAAAACATTGCTCGATATTAAATGAGCACCAGTTTGGTATATTTCTCCCGTCCAATTTATGTACGGTAATGCGTAGAAAACTTCTTTTGTAAAAAACATCGCAAGAATCGCTGCTCGGGTTAAACCATATATCTAGTATCGAGTTCTCTTCTCGAACTCGAAAGTCTCGAGTCGTATATTTCAAATTAGCTATACCTCTCCTATACCGAAGGCGTTAGGTTAAGTTGCCCTACCAACCTGAGGTTTAAATGTTAAGCCTCGTGCGCTAGTAAGTTAATCATCTTCCCCACCCTCAAGACCAGAAAACTACAATAACGAGAACTGACGTAACGGTGGAAAGAATAGCTAATGTCATACCAATCGTCGATCGTTGACAGCGACTCGTCGGAAATAATTTGAAGTCTATTTTGCCACTACGTGTAAGCATATTTTCTACTACTAACCGTAGCTGTAGGTAGCATAAGATACAAATGAGACGGTTAAATATGAATAAAACCATTCGTAATACTGTAGTTATATTATCATAAAATAAGTTGATTCCGGTTTCCGTGAACGTTCTCCATGGTTACGTAACCGATGTGTAGTCTGAGCAGTTGGGGTCACTGTCTTTTCCACAAAATATTACAAACAAAATAAACTTACGTACAAGTTCATCGTTAATTTTGCCAATGAACCGTAACTTTAAATAGATTCTAATTGCCGATGTATATCTATTCGTTGCCATTTTCGACCAACGGAAAAAAGGTAAAGGTTCTAAATTCAATAGGTACACATATGTTCGAGTTATATTAAGCATAGCTTTTCATAAAAGTCTGATTTTTTTTAATTTATCCACAATATTGGTTCTATATAAATTTGAAATAATTTTTAAGCAGCATTTACAAAAAAAAACAATGATTGATTGACATACTTTAATATACAACGCTTAACTTTTTACAGTTTTATCTGATTTTATTCATTAATTTTTGCGAGACATGATTTAGTATTTACATCGGATTAAAATTATTTTTTTCAATCAAAGAATTTCATAAAAATGAACGCAACGCTTCCTTTGTTGCATTTGATAAGAGTGTAAGTTAAAATTTAATAACAATAACTCTTCCCTGAATAAGAGAAAAGTTCTACAACTACAAGTGCAGGAACTTGTCCGGATAGGGATTCACCGCCTTACCTATTCCTGCGGTCATAATGATTCTTGTCTCATTCCGGTCTGGACGGTAGGGTAGCCGGTAGACTTGCACAATGGGTCTGACAACCCGGTCACAGGGCAGTGACGCACCTATAACATCTATGATGTCTTTAGGCCACCATTTGTAGGAGAGTCGTGCTCTTGTTCACAGATCTAATAAGTATGAAAGTGATGATATGACCACTTTTGTTTCTAACCGACACATATATCACTTTAGTCAGTTTTTTCCATAAAGCTGAGTAAATATTTTATTTTGTGTTTCTTATAACATCAGGAGCCCGCGGCGTTGGGGGAGCAAAACTTTATTAATCCTAAACAAACAATAACGATACCTCTACTTAAGAGTATGGTTTCTTCAGTGCAGTGGATAGGGTATTCAAAACATTTCGTTTCTTCAACTGACTTGATATAAGAAGAGGTTCTTATTTCCTATAAGCAATATTTATATTTCTTTATTTGAAAGCTAATGTGGTCTCATTAATTAACATAGACTAAAGTATTTTTTTTTTTAATCTTTATAACTTAAACCTAACATATAATTAACTAATCACATATTGGATAGGAATGTGTACAGTATCTTAGCTGCGCCCGATGAGGGGTCAGCCAAAACACTATTAAACATAGGAATTATTATTATTTTTATTATAAAAAGCCAAAAATTGTTCCCTTTTGGCTGCGTTACGGACGCACTCCGCCAAAATATGTTGCACGTCTTCCTGTTTATCACATAGTTCACAATTTGGTGACATTTTCTTTCCCATCAGAAAAGCAAACCTATTTAGGGGAATGTGTCCGGACCGCAACCTATGTAGACTAAAGTTAAAGTTTTAGTCTGTACGATAATATTGTAATAAAGACCAGGTTGAACTCTGTAGTACTTCTGTCCATGTTTATTAATAAGACTGATAAAGTTTTTTTTTAATTATCATTGATGTCAATGAAACTTTTATTGTTTCAGAGGATAAATATATTTATTTTAATGATAAAAAGTTATAGATTTACGAAAGAATGAAAAGTTTCATACTCTAACTCCCTGTTACACTTTCTTAGGCAGAGATTAGATTTTGATGTATTGTAGTGGTTTTTAGCAAAAGTTTATGTACCTAACTATTCTAGTTTCATAAAAACTACAATCCTTTGTCTTACCCCCTTAGGGATTGAGTTTTCAAAAGTCACTTGTAAGATAGGTCTGCCTACACGGCCTTTTGTCACGCTGGTTTTGAACTTTTTTACTTATTTTTTACTAGAATATACCCGAGGCGAATAGTTACTTCGAATAGTTTTTTTATACAATTTTGTAATGCACGTGTAGGAAATGCTGTTATTAAGGGGCTTACTTTAAGCCTTAAAGTAAGCTTAAGGCTTAAAGTTTAAGGCATAAACAACATTTTGAACTCAAGACTTTAGCTATATGCTTATTAACTTTCATGCATCTTCATTTAAATAAAATTTAAATTCATTTTAAATTTAATTAAAATCGATTTTGTAGTTCAGCCGTAAAAGCGAAACAAACAAACAGGCTTTCGCATTTATAATATTAGTATGGAAGTGTAGATGGTTAGCTTTAACATAATTTTTACACGAAATTTCATTCACTGTAATAGTCCTCTGTGTTTTTGAAAAGTAACGTTTGTTTAAACTTGGGCCTACTAGGTACATGCACATCAAATTTCATGAGAATTAGTTCAACGTGTTACCAGTTAAAGTGTAACAGATAGACAGAAAAACTCTCTATCAATTATAATGTATGTTTAGATTAGCACGTCAGTAATTATTGTTATCGCTGAAGCCAAATTGAGTAATTAATGGTAAACTTCAACATGATTTTCAAACAAAATTTAATCACCTATTATAGTCTTTTGGGGGGGTTGATTTTTGTCTGTGTTAAAAGTGCACTCACGTTATATTTTTTTGCGTATTTCCTGAGGTTGAATTGTATAAAAAGCCTTAAGTATATTATAGTTAAGTATAGTATAGTTAAGTAACACCTTTGCACTTATTTTTGCATTCAATTCAAATAATTAAAAAATAAGACACCAAAAAACCAAGCTTCTATAATCAGTAGCCTCGGTTTGTGTTGGCCGATGACATAGTACTAAGTCGCTAGGGAAATCCACTCCACTTTTCATTTTAGACAAAAACAATATACCATAACATCTTCATCATAATACCTACTAGTACAAATACAACGTACATACACGTATAATTTACTTTTTTGCAGCGTGCAGGCTTAGAATAAACTTCTAGAAAGTTCTTTTGACGATCTTCAACATCTTTTATTTCTAGTACATGAATACTAACACTCAAATAAAGTATTTCCGAAAAAATAATAATACCACATGACATTATATCATCACATCATTTTATCTAATCACGTACTCTGTCTATGTGTTAACAGATCAGGGGTTGCAACCCTGTGGGGGAGGCATGTGGGTCGGCGTTCTCAATTTCAGTAATTAGCTGCCAGCGTGGCTGGGGCTGCTTTGAAGCATTAGCTGATGGCCGTTTTTTTACCAAAGTAATCAATTATGCATTTAAGGTTCCCATCTGTTTGCATGTTACATATATTTTACTTGGCTATTTAAATATTGATTCTTCTATAGTTACCTGAAATATGATATTTTCTTCTATTCTGTCTGCATATGACAATAGGATATAATACATTCTTCCAAATGTCTTATGCAAATTTATTTGGCTTCTAATTGAATGATTTTCAATATAAATTAGGTGCTTAGTTTGGTTACTTACTTACTTGAGTTAGGTGCCTTGAAAGGACAAAATCTCAGTACAATTGATAACGATCACCAAAATTTATTTTTTCATCAAAATTTGATTCAATTCAAAAATTTCAAAAAAAAAATTTTGGCCTAAATCGAATAAAAAATATGCGTCTATATTTTTTCTAATAACTTCAATGTAGAACTTTTTCACTATTTTTAACTGGCTTAAAAAAGAGGAAACGTAGACCACGTTCGATTCCTAATTGTTTATGTATGTTAATAGATTTCGCCGTCATTTGTTGACCGACTCAGAAAAATCTTTTTGTTTCAAAGATCGTAATTGCGACGACACCATTGCCACCAAATCAACAAAAATACTCAATTTTTGTGTATTTAGACGACGTATTCATTGATGTTAAGTATATTTTTTTGCAGTTTTACTTTACTTAAATTATATAAAAGGTGACTATAATTAATTAAAGAAATTTCTACAATACTACCGAGATTTTTAACTTAAAAACCTCTGGTACTATGGCGACATATTATATAGATTACTTTACTTACTTACATCGTTTCTGTGGTCTAGCGGTTCGGGTGTTGGACTTTACTGCATGAGGTCCCGGTTTCAAATCCCGGGTCGGACAACAAAAAGAAAATTTGATTTTTTAATTTTCTAAAAAAAAAATTTTTGTTCGGGATTGAACCTATATGTGCCCGGTTGGCGATAGGCTTTCTACCTATCACATTGTGGATTTTAGTGTCTTCGGCTAGTCTTGGGTGCCCTGGCTGTACCTCTGCCTACCTCTACGGGGATATGGGCGTGAAGATACTTACTTACTTTAGTAAAGAACTATCGGTGTGTATTATTACTAGCCAAATATCGTATGTAAATTTAAATGTAGAAAATGTATGGCCGTAACCAATAAAAAAGTGATTATTCACTGTGCTCATAGTGCTTAAATAACTGCCATTCTCATCTTTTAATGCCAAATTTCACTCGCGCTATGCTCTCTCGTGTACGGTATTCGAAATTAGATTCCGACTTCGACAATTAAATTTAGATTTGACTGAACCTTCGCTACAAGTGTAATAAGATATTCAGACAAAGGTTGGAGCAAATAGAGCGGATTTAGACTGTTTTTGTTCAAATATCAGGTGCCAGTCTACTTTATGATTTTTAAATTGCATTTTAGGATCTATATGTACAAAAATAAAATGTAAACTAAAATATGATATGGACTAAATTTTTTATAGCAATTCGTCTCAAGTTTACTCTTTTATAACTGACTTAAAAATGAGATCCTTATTTCGGCTGTATTACCTAAAAACCATTTACTTGATAAAATCTGCCTCAAAAGCCATATTACAACAAGCACAAGCACAAACATATTATTTGCTTACATTAGGTTAAGCTTCAGTTTATGTAATTTGTCCAGGGACGTTTATTTATTTATTTATTTGAATTTCATCTGATCTTATTTAAATTTTACCAAAACGTGACTAGTGATTTTTAAGTTGCCTTTGTTCGTACTCAATTAACGACGTTTTAGTTTCGATGTAAAAGAAATTGAAGTCGATTTTTTCAGCTTTACTGCATTGAAACTATTATGAGGTTGATAAAACCTTCTAAACTTGATGTTTTATACAATAATTGTTTCGAAGATTGTTACGAATTTGGCTACAATTCTTAATGTAGTTTATATCTTGCCTGCAGTATATAGATACTGACAATATATGTGTTAACAACGATAAATAAATATCGGCGTTTACCTTCTTACCCCTTATGGCATGTGAGATACTAAATTCAGCACAAAAAATCCATTAAAAGTCTTCTATTTGAACAATTAACGGTTTGTACTGATTCCTAAAAAACTCAAATTTAGTGATTTTCAGTATCTTCACGTCTAGTCCTATAATGTGACAGGTGGCAAGCTTATCGCCAACCGGGCACATATCCGATTCCGGGCAACGTTATTTCTTACTTGAAAATTGAAAATATACATTTTCAAATTTTTTGTTGTTGTTCGACCCGGGGATCGAACCTGGGACCTCAAGAAGTCCAGTCCGACGTCGGACCGCTAGACCACAGAGGCGATTTAAGTGACTTTTGGGGGTGAAAGTATAATACCTAAATCAACAAATTACAGGTTCAAATCCCATCTGGGTCGAATTTTTTTCTTTCTTTTAAATTTATAGATACCTAAATTATTTGGCTACAATATTAAATATAGTTCATAACTATATATTTCAAACATTCTACAACGAACCTACTGATACTAACAATATATTACAATAACAATAATAATTATCTGTGCTTTTTACTCGTGTTGGCCCAGGCTCCATTGCAGAATAGACCATCTGCCTTCCTTACCAGGCAGCTCGTAAAAGGCGAACATAGGCTTGCCGTCACTAACACCGTGAAATCTGACTAGGTAGAGTTTCGCAGCGACTCGCCCGGATTGGTACCACCGCCTTACCTATTGCTGCCGCCATAACGTTATGACCTGTTCCGGTTCAGAGGGTAAGGTAGCCGGTAAACATACTTTTGCTCGAGGCCTAACATCCCGACTTCAGGTTGGCAAAGCACCATTACCACCTTTAGTGTCTCTAGGCGGCGTGAATTTCTTACCATCAGGAAATCCGTCTGCTTGTTTGCCTTCCTATATCTTAAAAAAATAATTAAAACAGCCCACTAAAAGTACGGTAAGTCTAAAACCTACCATATAACTTGTAATTAACGTTTGTTAAATAATCATATAAATTGAGAAACATCTTGTTAGCAAAGATTAATCGCGCCATGAATATGCAAAAGTTATTTTGGTTCCGACAGTCCAACGGCTATAAAAATATACGCCATTTTGTCTGCACATGGAGAATGAACATTGTTTTGTGCACGTGTTATAACTGATTTCGATATGGACTGATTTCAATCTCGCTAATAAGTTTCAGAAAGAATTAACGAGCATATTGAAAGAGATTTGAGCTGATAGATTATTGGTTAGAAATATACCTCGACTATAGAACAAGTAATTTATTGGTGCATTAAAAAATTGTGGTTGGGATGTCGAGAACCTTTTGTGTAAGAAGATAGGTGTTCCGTGTTGGTCCTAGTCACCTGTAGAACAGACCGTCTGCTTTCTTAACTGGCAGCAGTAGCCAATAGACAACATTTGTGGTAAAAATTGATAGAAGAAGGCGTTACTTTGCGGAAATCTATACTTAAATCTAAATAAAAAGTAAAAAAAAAAGTATCTTCACCCCGAAGAGGTAGGCAGAGGCACAACCAGGGCACCCACGACTAGCCGAAGATACTAAGTCCCACAATGTGATAGGTGGCAAGCCTATCGCCAACCGGGCACGTTTCCAATCCCGACCAACATTTTTTTTTTAATTAGAAAATTGGAAAAATTCAATTTTCTTTTTATTGGTCGACCCGAGATTTGAACCCGAGACCTCATGCAGTCAAGTCCAACACCCGGACCGCTCGACAACAGAGGCGATTAATTGATAAATTATTATTGGTTAAAAATATACCTCGACTATAGAACAAGTAATTTATTGGTGCATTAAAAACTTGTGGTTGGGATGTCAAGAACCTTTTGTGTAAGTAGATAGGTGTTCCGTGTTGGTCCTAGTCACCTGTAGAATAGACCATCTGCTTTCTTATCTGGCAGCAGTAGCCAATAGACAACATTTGTGGTAAAAATTGATAAAAGAAGGCGTTATTTTGCGGAAATCCATACTTAAATCTAAATAAAATTATTTAATATGCAATTTCCCGCCAAAAACGGCGTCATCTTTCACACAAAAATCAGCATCGCAATAGTTCCAAAGTATTAACTCAACAGACTTGTCAAACTTGTACACCTATATTTTTCTATCGGGGTTTAAAATAAGATCAAGTGATTCAAATCCACGGAATCTAGCAAGGTTTACTGCAGTCAAGCGTGGATGGGTAACCTTTCGTTGTAATATCAGCGTTTCCGTGCTTTGGAGGGCAGGTAGAGCCAGTGGGCTCATCAGATAAGTTATCTGGTAACTTTATAATCTATAGTTGAATGAATGAATAAATTAATTAATACAGTTTATTGTGCGCATAAATTACAATAGTAGACACTTTCTCTATTATAACATAATATTTTTATATTAAGGGCGAAAGTTCGATGTAGCTAGACAACAAATTACAAGAGATGGCGCTGTTTTGATATAGGTTTTCTTTATTCAAATTTTAATAACGACAAATTAACTTATTTCATGAGATTTCGCGGCTTTTGCAGTTAGTTTTTAGGACAAATGATGCAAATTTAAATCTATGTTTATATTTTTACAATTCATAAAGTATCTACCGGTTTTATGAAAATTTCAGGACTTGTACTCTCGTACCTTTTAAAAACATAGGTTACTTGCCTAACTGTCAGGCTGGTTTTATAAAAACAGTTTTTCTTTCAGTAACAAAGTGAATTTCTTAACATTTATCGTTAACGTAACGAATAAAATAATGCCACCACCTTAGATATTCTTGTCGTTAGACGTTCGTGCTTATCACACTTTTGTACTTGTTTGGAATGTAACAGAATTAGCAAAATAACACTAAAGGCACCACTGTCTTTGGTGTCTATAAATATGTGACGATCATTTCTTACCACTAGGAAAATTAATTTGATGTAATAAAGCGTATAAACATACGGCTCTCACAATGGTAAGATACAGGTGGCTTATGGATACCATAAATGTTATTGGTGGGTAACCAGAATGTCAATATTAGTTCTGTAGCCGGGGTATAAGACCCAATAAGCCAGTCAAACGGCTACCCTACCCTCCCGACAGGAACGAGGCGGAAGGGATAAGTAAGGGGTAGAAATCTACCCGGGCAAGTAGTTCTCTACCATGAAAGACAAATTTCCACTGATGGCAAAATACTTTAAAGAATGTTAGACGTCTCGGAAACATCCACTACAAGAGCGATTATGCGTATTCACTCTTAAATTTGCATTTTAATGCTTACCTCGAATGAAATGAAATTAAAATCGTTATTTTCTATGACTAATTTAAATTTAATGTTAAGTCGCCTCTGTGGTATAGCGGTTCAGTTGTTGGACTTGACTGCATGAGGTCCTGGGTTCGAATCCCGGATCGGGCAACAAAAAGAAAATTAGGTTTTTCCAAATTTTCTAATAAAAAAAATTGCTCGGGATTGGAAATGTGCCCGGTTGGCGATAGGCTTGCCACCTATCACATATGGGACTTAGTGTCTTCGGCTAGTCGTGGGTGCCCTGGTTGTGCCTCTGCCTACCCCTTCGGGGATATGGGCGTGAAGATGCTTTGATTCTATGTTATGTTTTATAAAACTTGAAGAAGGTTGTTTTAATAATATATACAAATCAGACTGAAAGGATTGCTTGTGTTAATATATAATTTAGGAAATATCCCTGTCCAGCCTCTACGAAATCAAATCTTTTTCCTCTTTCAAAGACAAAAAATTGGTATCATTACTGTGTCTACGTTGTTGAATCGTCCCCGGCCATGCAAGTGGGGAAACAACGAGGGTGCATATTAGAAAGGATATTTGAAATGGAGTTATGTTGTCTGGTAAAGGAGGCCCTGTAATATTTAGTTATTCTGTAGAGCATAGGTACATCTATCTTCTTGTATCTAAAAATTAACCCCTATTTACCTCAGTCGTCGCATCACGCGTGAATGGATGCACCAATTTTGATCATTCTTTTTTATTGTATTAGTTGTTGTTGTTAAAAGATCAAATCTTCGCCTAATAAATCATAGTTAAAACAGTTTCCCCGTGTTGGTCCGGGCTCCTTTGCAGAATAGACCATCTGCCTTCCTTGCCAGGCAGTTCGTCAAAGGTGAGCATAGGCTTACCGTCACTAACACCGTGATATTTGATTAGGTGGTACAGCTTCGCAGCAACTCGCCCGGATTGGTACCACCGCCTTACCTATTCCTGCCGCCAGGACGTCATGACGTGTTCCGGTGCGGAAGGTAAGGTAGCCGGTAAACTTACTTTTGCTCGAGGCCTAACATCCCGGCCTCAGGTTGACAACGCACCATTACCAGCTTTGGTGTCTCTAGGCGGCGTGAATTTCTTACCATCAGAAAATCCTTGTTTGCCTTCCAATATCATAAAAGAAACAACGTCTTTCGAGTCGTCCTACAACTGCAACAAAATAAAATGTAATAGAAGGTTGAAGTATCCTTCAACGATACGAAACAATACTTTTGCAGTCGAAGTAGCGTTGGTGCTTGTCATGGTGTATAGGCTAAAGGGTATCCCGTCACGCCACGAAAAGCATTTAGGATCTCTTCTTTAGTATAACATCATTCTTTATTCACAAGGAATCTTTTGTTTGTGTGTAAAACGGAAATAATAAGACATTTTATGGCTCTTTCGTCACCTCAATCTCCTCTATGTTCTAGTGGTTTGATGTTTGTATCGGATACGATGACCAGGTCGGGCAAGTAAATTGTTTTTTCAATTTTCTTATAATAACGTGCCCAGAATTATATAGTTGCTTGGTTGGCCATATGTTTGCCACTTAGCTCGTTGTGGGCTACAAATATCTTTTCCTAATTGTGGGTGGGAGTTATATCTCTACTTATTTCTTTGGGGATACGGACGTGGATATACTTACCTTTTTTTTATCATCCCACTATCCCTGGACAAGTGATGCGAATTGAATCTAACCCCAAAGTAAACAAATTATATGCTTGTGTTATTAGTCAACGATTTTAATATATAGAAATACCTAATTATATTCTAAAATAATTTTATATACAGACATCTAAATGCCTGACCCCGGCGGGAATCGAACCCGAACCGAGAGGCATTAGATAAGACAGATTATGAGAAATAAATGTAAAATTGTCTAGTTAAAATTTGAACGCTCGAGTTTGTGCACCATTTCTCGTTGTCTAGATATTTAGCTGGTCATTAAATCCGGTAGACGGGGTACAAGATTAAATATACTACCATTGCGAATAAAAAAAATAATTACAATAGAGCATCCAACCTTTAAATCTTTTATAAGTTACTAGCTGAGCCGACGGATGCTGTTCAAATAAATCTTTCATATGAACGTTTTCCTAACAGTAAAAAAAAACAACAAAAAAAGAATTAGAAAATTTTTTTATCCGTTCACTAATGCGATGACTACGAAAAATGAGAATTATTTTTTATGTATAGTGAACAAGAGTTACTGGTGCTGCGCTATCAAACGGAACACGGCAATAGCGAGCACTGACGCGGAATAAGTAAGTCGGTAGTACCAATACTGGTAAGCAGTATGTGGTAAAAATGGCCACATATTGCTTAATATTTATCCTTGGAGGAAATACTGCCTTTTTTTTCTTTTTTCATAATTTGCAGCACTACACTGACTGCAAGATTGCATTTGTATTCACATATTTACTGCCACAGTAATTTTAAGCCTATCATTAGCTACTTAAGATTACTGGAACATTTGTTAACTATGTTAACTGTTTTAGTCATCCAGATAGAATGGAATCCACAAACAACTATGGATAACATTGCCTAAATTAATCCTGTCATTATAACATGCTCATTTCTGTCCTGTTCCACTGCGAAAATAATCCAGTAAACGTAATTATGAGGCTTAGAACCCCACGTTCAAGTTGGTAGCACACATTAACATCCTTGGTGTGTACAAACGACATATATTTCTTATCACCAGAAACTCTAGCTACTTGTTTAAAATACTGGTACCATATCTATTCAAATAATATTCATGATTTATGTTATAATAAATTATTAAAATTTATTATCATTGCCATATAAAATAAAGTAAAAATTCTTATGAACATTATTCACTTAAAAATAACATAGCAAATAGTAAATAGCAAATAGTAATAATTGCTACTGAAGTTCATTTTTATTACATTGAAAATAAATAATAAATATAGACGCCGCTATGACTCATCCTTGTTGAAACGTTTTTATTTTCAAAGTTCTTTCAAATGGTTTAAACGAAATTAAGGTAACACTGGTAATAGAGCAACAATACACGAGCACCGCAAACCTTAAATCCATATTTATAAAATGTATCAGGAATATTCATTCAGAAAATGTATATTGCCATCAACAAACAGCTAGAGGCTTTCAAGAGGCTCAGGCTTTTTACGGTAGAGCCTATAATTTTTATTCGCGTCTATGATTCCATACCTATAATCATAAAGAAAAGTTTCATTATTACTTAATAAAGTCAGTAATATCACAATAAAATTGGTGATTGTTAAACTTTTTAAGGTGGGATTTCTCACGACAATCTGTGTACTGATTGTTTAAGTTATATACAAAAACCTCTGGTTTGTTGGGTTCCCTTCCATCGAGAGCTCTGACCTTTTAATGTATTAATAATGCCACAATACGAAAGTACAAAATACTTACTGTCCCAATAATCCAAAGACAACTGTAAAATATTGTAATCTCACAACACACTTTTTAATACAAAATTATGAACTTTTTTGTTAGCACTAGTGTTATCGCGGCGAAACGACCTCTCTACGTAGAGAGTGCCAGAAAACTGAGGTTGCCCTCACCGAGAGGGAAGAGGGGCGAACACGTACACGATAATCTCAGCTGCAAAGTAAGCAGCCTCAAATGAAATAAAAATTAAAAATGGCATAAAAACGGCGACATTGAATTAACAATCAATGGTAGGAAAACAGTATAATTGTGAAGAATGAATCCGTGTTCAAACCACAAGTCCTTGCCACTGTGGCATTCTAATTTGTAAACACAACGACCAAGGTTTTAACCACAGGCAATCCTGGTTAATATTGATGATTTTGCTGGGTTTATTCATTGAAAAACTACACTTTAGGTGCACAATAGGTAATAGTAATAGGTGTACAATACAATAACCAATTGCTATTTATTTTATGAAAGGCAAACAAAAGAGGCATATCCTGATAGTAAGAAAGACAATAATTTGAAGCTGCGTAAATAAGTTACCTCCCAAATTGAATCACAATTCACAATGTAAATGACAAACTGATATTAGCAAATTGATGTTCTGTTGCAGAATTCAACCTTCCAAGAGAAAATTGCAAAAATTCAAATTTTACAGGAGAAAATTGCAAAAGAACATTCTGACAGATTGCACAATAAGTATTTTTTAACCAAGTTAGGACTCTTCATGTTCGACTCCTATGTTTTTGTGTAGGATACCAAGTCTGATAATTAAATCCTCGGAAAATCGAAGTTTGTGTTAATTAAATGACTTAATAATTAAAATCGATGGCAGTTTTTGCAGTTTTACTGCGCTTAAAATCTTATTATCCAATATATATTTCACGAAAAGCACCCTCAATTCTATTTAACCAGATTTTTTCTTTTTTTGCCAGCCGTTGACGTATTTCGGTCAACGGCTGACATTGGACGTTATGGAGGCAGGAATAGATAGGGTGGTGGTACCAATCCGGGCGAGTCGCTGCGAGACTCTACCACCTAGTCAGATGTCACGTTGTTAGTGACGGTAAGCCAATGCTAGCCTTTTACGAGCTGCCTAGCAGGAAGGCAGATGGGCTGTTCTGCAAAGGGGCCCGGACCAACATGTGGATTTTTTATTTTCTAATAGTGATTGACTTACCCCAACCTGGTCCCCCATTTATATTAGCAGAAGCTTTTTTCATTTCAACTATACCTACGTTGCTCGTCATGTCAAATTTGTATGAGCACTTAACCCTTTTAATTTTTTAACAGATTAAAACATTATGCATTTCAATTTTTTTCCACACGTCACTTATTATTGCTTTAATTGGATTTGGTGAGTAGGATAAAAGCAGTGGCACCATAGGGCCGGCCAGGTGTTTCCTAAACCAGATTTCATTTAATTTTGATGAAATTATCTGTAATGTTTATGGTTAATTTATCGTAACAAGTACACACATACATACACATATGTATCTTCACTCCAAGTCCTTTCCAGCGTAGGCAGAGAATTCAGTATGTATCTGTAAATACATCCTAAAACAGATATGAATCTGTAAATAATTATTACAGATACATCTGGTTTACGAGTTATTTTTTTTATTACGATATTTAAAGTAATTATATTCACGGCCGTATTATTGTATACTCGAAGAGGTAGAACCAGGTCACCCACGATTAGCTAAAAGTATGTAACCCCACAACCATATATTACAAAATCTTAATAATAGATTTTTAAGTTAGCCGACCCCTACACGATTTTACAACGGCTTATGAGAGGATTGTCTTTAATCATTAATATTAATTATGTAAGAATACATTTGCACTATTTCACTTTACTATATTTTCTAATTTCACAAAATTAGCGGTTGGCTAATTTTTTAATGTCTTTAATTATAGCAAAACTGTAAGAGTGAATTATGTACATTGAAGATATTAAAAAAATGGGTGCAAGCGACTAAAAAGACTCATCAGAACACTTTTTTTCAGTATTTTATAGAATTTTAGTCTGTATTTCTGTATCAAGATTGCGATTTTCACCGAATCTACTGAATTGATCGCAACGAAATTTGACTTGACGGTACTTTATGTTTCTAGGAAGGATATTTTTTATTTCGCTTTCTGAAGGGGTTCCCGTGCTATAGGTTATATGTAATGTACTTAAATTATATTACATATATTATATAACTCAAAAGTAAATAGGTTATATGTCATTATCGTGTCCGATTTATCAATTACTCGAGTTCTGGCGAATTTCGTTCCCGTTCAGTTTCATCAGTAAAAAAATATTGTTTTTTTTAGTTTACTCACAGTTAAACAGGATAAAAGTATCTCTCCTGTCTCTCTCTGTCTGTCTAATCTCTCTCCTGGTCTAAGCTACTTTTCAATTTTTAACCAAACCATTCTTGAGTTATAAATAGTGTAATTAACACGACTTTCTTTCATATGTATACTTTGTTTGC
Source organism: Calephelis nemesis (assembly GCA_002245505.1). Taxonomy (NCBI): domain Eukaryota; kingdom Metazoa; phylum Arthropoda; class Insecta; order Lepidoptera; family Riodinidae; genus Calephelis; species Calephelis nemesis. The sequence continues at coordinate 47,328 of NJDD01008199.1, read as the reverse complement.
TTTGTATTCTGCGCTTTACAGACTGTCCTGTACTTATTCTAAGACATGAACTTTATAGTTTAAAAATTATAAACATAACAACACTCAGTATAAAGTAACCAAATAACTTAAAGTAGAAGCAGGTTAGGCAGAGAGCATCCAATGCCAAGTGGACGAAGTTCGTCGACTCGGTTAGTTAAAAAAATGAAGCCAGAAAGTACAAATGGATTACATTAAAGCAAATAAAGCTTCACCAAGCAGACAGGTTATACCTAGTCCTGGTTGCCAGGGAGTTTGTTTTACCGTTTCTTCTCCTGTCTGGCTAGGTTTGGAAACGACGGTAGTTTACGGTAGATAAGGTTAAATTAGTTTACATTGTAAAATTGCTTGTATTAATAAATAATCATGTAATCAATACAAACAAGTGTGTAAATAGAAGGTAAATAATTAAAATAACTAATTTATATAATGCCTATTATAAAATATTTACACACCACAAGTTAGTAGAATATGTTGGAATGCCTAAATTTGTAACATCTTTGTAACACTCATATTCCGCAAATTGGTATTTTTTCATTTTCATTTTCAAGCTTCAAGTATAGAAAGTAGTAAGTATAAGTGTGTATACAATAAACATATTCCAGGAAAAAAATTCGAAACTAGAAACATATTCCAGAATTAAATAAAAAGGATAGAGGAACGTTTTTAAAACATTAGCTAATAATTTTTTTGGCTGCTTTCCGATCCGGTGGTAGATTTTATAAATAAATATAAACGCGTTACAAGTACCCTTCGTACGGTCTTTGTGAAATATCGTATTTTTATTATTAATTTTTTATTTTCATTTTGTTTTTAAGACCAATGTCGTGAGAAATTTATAGGCAAAATTTAATTGGATTTTGATTCATTGGCTTTACAAAATCTTTTCATATGGTGTTAAAAGTCAAGAAAGCACATATCTTTTGTTGGTAGGAAATATATATACAAAGTGTAATTGCGTCGCCAAATTGAATCTGGGATCACATTCTCTAAATCTTAAAGTATCTCATAAAATTTTGTAAATAAATATCGTAATCAATTTAAAAGAGACAACTTCTCCGAGTTTCTTTCGTCGTATCTTCTCAGTGTGTGGTCGCGATTCCGATCCCGTGGTATTTTATAAAATTGTCGACGACCATTTGTTAGGTCAAAGTAAATGAAGTTTTTTTAAATTTCTGATATATAGAAGAATACGGTCTACCCTATCCTCTAAAACAGTTTGTGAAAGTGACGGTAGTGACGGAAGAAAGTGACGGTGACAGTGAAATTGATGGTATGACGACAGAAATATGTCAGATGGTGATACCAGTACAGTCAAGTATCGCAAAAACTACCACAGGGACGTGATCACGGTGACGATTGCCACCTACGAAGTTTTGAATAACCTCCCTCACACAATAAAATATTGTGGTACAATGCGTCAGCTCTCCCAGATTAGTACTCCCGCTACTAGCCTGTTTTAAGAGCTATACCGTCAGTGTTCGCCTTTGTTGTGTTCCATGCTGTATAGTAGGGTAGACTTACACATGCGGCCCAAGATCACCGCTATAACACAGCGACGCACCACCTATGGTATCTAACGACAAATAACTCTTGCAATCAGAAAAGCCGCCAGCTTGTGCGCTATCTTAAAACATAAAAAGGAAGGTTTATTGACAGTAACTTCGCGGACTATAAAGTTAAATGAAGTGGCTAAGCTCGAGTCGGCTTCGCCCTTAAAGGATTCCGAATAGTGAAAGTAGAAAGTGATATTATATATGACTAGATGTCAAAAAATCCACTGTAATTTTTCATCAATCAGAAACTTTCTTTTTAATTATACAATTTAATTATTTGTATGAATGAAAAATCTATGAAGCTTAGGTGTATGAGAAGTACAGAACGCAAATATTTTTCTAAAATAATACTTATAAAGGGCGGTAAATCAATAAACAAAACATTACATGTCATACTACCATACACTTGACACACACAAACCAAAATATTTATGAAGATAAAAAATCAGAGATGGCGCATAGTGTTTGAAAACAAAGTAATAAATACATGAAAATGGCGTCCTTATCACAAAGATAATTAACACAGAACCTTTACAATGTTTGAAAGTTATATTTTAATAATTCATATTAAATAACTTATAATTTAATGTATTATGGTATACTAATGGGCGACCACTAGTATTTTAAACCTCTCCGCCGTATGTAGGTGTAATAAGAGAATTATTTTTCAGTTTCAATTTCATATGTAGGGAGCCATCTTAATTTTTTGTTTTAATATTTAAGAAAAATCGTGTAACGGTTCATAGAATAAGTATTCCAACCAAGTTTTAACGATTAATGTTTGGAATCCTAATACTTTGGAAATAAAGTGGCTCTGACATACGGACGAATAGACGGACATATTGCATCTGTAAGAATTCCGTTTTTCGTTATTTTGAAAGAAAGAAAGAAAATTATTTATTTGTAGAATATGTGTGTAAATGAGATGTTACAAAAATATTTAAGTATATCAGCATATTCTACCACATTTTGGTGTGCAAAATTTTTTAACATTTATAAAAAATATTATTTAATTACATATCCTTTAACTTTTAAGCCAATTATTTATATTTGTAACTAATTTAATTATTTATTACCAAAACATTTAAAAATTATGTTTAAATTTAACCCTGTCTACCGTAAACTACCATTATATTCGGCCAGGAACCCTAAAAACTGGTCGACCAAAGCAAAACCTAGCAGGTTTAATGCCTATACTGTAAAAATGACAACACGTTTTGTGTAAGCGAAAGGTACGCTGACGCAATCATTTAAATTATGCATTTATTTGTGAAATGGTCACTTTAAAAATAAATCCAAACTTGTATAATAATTGCGAAGAAATGAATGTTTATCTGGCGAATTGATTAACATTTTTTGGGACCAGTTAATAAGTGATATATCAACTTGTTAATTATTCCAAATCCAACACGACCCGCTCAGACCTGTTTTCGAGTCAACATTCAAAAACGAATGCAGTTTTGGTTTTTTTAACAACATATGGAGCAAGCTATAAAGATTTAACAGATTTTTATTTTTCCCCGTGTTCGTCCGGACTGCTTTGCAGAATAGACCATCTGCCTTCCTGCCAGGCAGCTCATAAAAGGCGAGCATAGGCTAATCGACACTAACTTCCTACTTCCTTCCTACTAGATGGTAGAGTTTCGCAGCTATACCTATACCTGCCGCCATAACTTCTTGCCGTTGCTTGCCATTGACGTGTTCCGGTTCGGTGTTTGTCTACCAATATCATATAATAAAATAAAATAAATAAGCTTTTGGGATGGGAAGACTCCATCTCTGGATAGTGGAATTTTCCAGTAAACTAGATGGCTAGATAATTACCCTAATGCCGTCAGTTAACTGCCAACTTCAGTAAGCTACCTATAGAAAGAGATAGGCCAATTAAAGTTTTGTTACTACGAAATTTTTCAATAATTATTGAAAAGTATCAGTTGCCTAGTAACTGATCTGTAGTAGCCCTATCTCTTAACTTAGATAGGCTGGTAGGCCTCTTAGTTTAAGGTTGCTCAAGACAATTCTTCCCTCAGACAATGATTGATTTACCTAATAGTCGACAATTTCCTTGTGGAAATCCATAGCCAAAAAAAACAACATTTCTTGTATTGCTCAAATGCTGGAAGGTTAGGACGCCGGTAGACTTGTGCATTAAGGCTAAAAACGTAGGGGTACGTACCTATACCATCTATCATGCTCTTTGCCACGGTTTTTCCGAGAGCCATGTTTTAGGAGAGTCGCTATTTTAAGGCACAAAAAATATGATTAAAAAGCATGCCTGTAATCTGTCCCTGTTTTACACAAGCAAATAATTAGGAATTTACAATGGATATTACATATATTTTCATAAATATACCTATATTGCTAACTTTGAGATTTTTACAACTTCGCCAGACTTTGATTTACTTACAAATGTCTACAAAGTATATATAGCTGACAATTAATTGTCTCAACTATTATTATTATATTATTCCGTTACAATTGTATTTTTGAAGTGAAACTTCTTTAGAATCGTTGTGATTTCAAAACGGGTGCAACGGAAAAACGACAACTAAGAGACACAAATATATATTCATCTCATTATTTTGTCGATTTACTGAAGTTTCACTTCTATCGTGTGTGAATCGCACACACACACCTTTTTTTCGTTTTTTTTTAAACTTCTTCCTGATAATAATTAATATAAAAAAGCGAATAAAGAACGAATGGATCTTCTAGAGAGATGAGAGATGATGAGTGATAATTTAGAGTAATAGAGATTTATATATCTATAAAACAAAAAAAAATGATTTAATCTTCTCAAAAAACCAACCAAACGTGGCAAATGGCTTAATTAGTATTCAAAAGTATCTTAAATAGTGTGCTTCCTCATTTTAATGGTATTTTTGACGTAGTTATCTCATTAAATGGTGATTGTACCGTGATAACAATGGTCGGTACCACCGGCTGCCACGGTGGGCCGGAGACCTTGAATAATACTTTCGCTAATTACTGCATGTAGTTTACCTAATTGTACTATTCCGTTGGTGTGTCTAGTTGTCTGTCTGGTTCCTTTGCAGAATGGACCATCTGTCTTCCAGCTAGACAGCTCGTAAAAGGTGAGCATAAGGCTTACTGTTACTAACTCTGTAACGTCTGTCTAGATAGTGGTGTCCTGCCGCCCTAGTTGACGTATTACGGTTCGGAGGATAATGTAGCCGGTACATTTACTTTTGCACAAAGTCTAACATCCCAGCCTCAGGCAACATACCATTTGGTGTCTTTGGGCGGTTTAATCTGTCTTGTTGTTTGCCTTCCAATATCATAAAAATAATTAAAAAAGTAATAGAATATAATAGAAGAAATAAGAATATAAAAAATAAACAAAAAAGTCTCGCTGTCTAAGTATTGTTCTGGTAGAACCTTATTTTTGTTAAGGAAAACCTATGTTCATTAAATAATAATTTACAGGCACTAGAACTGCAAAAAAAACCTGTATTATTTTAATAGGTACCACGTCGCAATCAGATAACTCTTTTGTCAAAAGATAACTAATAATGTATTCCGAGATATCCCATATACATTTTATTAACAACCATCGACTCAGTTTTCAAGTTATACTTAATAATCTTACTTAATACTTAACAATATTAAAAATACATTATGTTTACTATAATACGAGTAGGTATGATATCGTAACAACATCGACGATGATGTACATAATGCACGATAATAATATTTCATTTAATGATAGCCCCGGATAGTTTTTTCAATTTTATAAATTTTAACAGGTTAACAATCATTACATATCCCTCTGTCCCTTTTTATACTTAAATCTTTAAAACTACGTAACGGTTTTTAGTGCGGTTTTTTTTTAAATAGATAAAGTGATTGAAGAGGAAGGTATACGTATAATGTATATTTCACAACCTTGCGAAGCCAGGGCGGACCGCTAGCATTTTTATAAAATGTTAATTAGTAGCAGCCGTCAACGGATTATCTTACAGTCCTCTTTTAAGTTGAGAAGGACTTGAATACCATAAAATCTGTGTCAAAACTTAAATACTAGTCTTAAGGTAGAACATTCGTTAGACTTTCTGAACCAATAGACTTTCTACCCCAACCTCAAGTGACACCTCAATAACATTTTTTTGTGTCTATACAGGACTCATACCTATGTATGAATGCCGTCAGTTTGTTTTCCAACAATATAAAAATATTATTAACATGTTAAACTACCATAAATTATTTTAAAAATAAGTAATAGTACCGAGAAAGAGCTCTAATGCCCAAAATGATGCAGAAACATACAACAATAGTTTTGGTAATTACTGCCAAATTTATTGTTTCATTTATTTGTGTAATGTTTCACGGTTAGACAGCAAATTGAGTGCTAGGTGTAACTTAGGGGTTGGGTAAATTAAATTAAATGTTAATTACTATCCATGCGTATTACCTTAATTACCCCCGTGTGGTGGAAACCTTAATAAATGCTTTTATATAGTAGTATCTAACTACCATATATCTTAAGGAAAAAAAATCTACTCATTTGCAGAATATACCATCAGCCCTCCTCCCAGGCATCTCGTAAAAGGTGGGCATAGGCTTACCGTCGCTAACACCGTGATATCCTACTAGGTGGTAGAGTTTCGCATCGAATTGCCCGGTTTGATGCCACCGCCTTACCTATTCCTGCCGGCATAAGGTCAGTGCTCGCCGTCGACATATTCCGGTTTGGAGGGTAAGGTAGCCAGTAAATCCCGGCCTTAGGTTGGCAACGCACTATTACCACTTTGGTTTCTCAAGAAGCCGAGAATTTCTTACCATCAGGAAATCCGTCTGCTTTTTTGACTACCAATATCATAAAAAAATCTTAGCCCTTGCCATGAGTCTTGCCATAAGATTACTATGTTCGCTACCGTATCTGTATATTTTTTGTATGAATATTTTGAACAGTGCCTCTATTGGTACCTATGGGAAACACATGTTTAGACCAAAAGTGTCATACATTTTGAGATGTAACTTACCGAATGTAATCTATACCAACAAATGGTAAAGGCTTTCTTATTATTATTATTAAATAAGTTAGTTGTAATAGTAATTACCCAGTACCCACATATCTTAAGGAAAAAGTATGTATATTCACTACCATATATCCAAAAAGGAAGGCAGACGAACAACCAGAGTGCCCACAACTAGCTAAAGACACTAAATCACAGAATGTGATGAGTGGCAAATCTATCGCCAACCGGACTCATATCCAATCCCAGGCCATATTATTTTATTAGCAAATTATAAAAATACTCATTTTCGTTTTATTGCCGGACCCGGGGGTCAACCCGATCCGGGTTATAAACTCAAGTCCACAGGGGCGACTAGGAAAAAAAACTAAATCTAATTTATTATTATGACTAGCTGCGCCCCGCGGTTTCACCTGCGTAAGTCCCAATCCCGCGGGAACTCCGGGATAAAAAGTAGCCTATATGTTATTCTGGGTCTTCAGCTACCTACATACCAAATTTCATCGTAATCGGCTTTCTAGTTTTTGCGTGAAAGAGTAACAAACATCCATACATCCATACATACAAACTTTCGCATTTATAATATTAATAGGATATCTTAATATTAATAGGAGAGATAGCCAAAACGGATGTAAGAGTTTTAATTGATTTTAAGTGCTGGAACAAGCGAATGAAATTGCATATCTTGGGTGTGCTTTTAGCAGGGATGGAAGGAACACGGGTGATGTAGAAATGAGAGTGTGTGCAGGGAATAGTTTGAATGTATCGCTGGATAAGCTATTTTAATGCGAGATTTTGAGTCAAATTGCTAGACTCGCTTTGAATAATTCTGTGTTTAACCTAACGTTGTTGTATGGAAGCGAGAGATGGGAATGTCAGAAAAAGCATGAGAGCATAATAAATGAAGTCTTCTAATACATACATTATAATTTCGACAGTAATTTCCCCGAGTTGGTCAGAGCTCCTTTGCAGAATCGGCATTCCTGCCAGGCAGCTCGTAAAAGGCGAGCATAAGCGTACCGTCACTAACACCGTGACATCTGACTAGGTGGTAAAGTTTTGCAGCGACTCGCCCGGATTGGTACCACCGGCTTACATTTTCCTGTCGTTATAACGTCAGTGCTTACTCCGGTTCGGAGAATAAAATAAAACAGCTGAAATTACTTTTGCTCAAGGCCTAACATCCCGGACTCAGGTTGGCAACACACTATTACTACCTTTGGTGTCACGAGGCAGCGTGAATTTCTTACCATCAGGAAATCCGTCTGCTTGTTTGCCTTGTATCACATAAATAAAATAAAATTAAAAAATCTCTTTTGTACTTACAATAATTACAATACGTCATAATGTTACAGATTTAAAATTACTAAAAACATTTATACAAATGGCACTTTACTATTTAATGAAATATAATTATAATTAATTAGCCTTTTACATTATCTTCGACGTAAAAACAGTTTTTTACAATTATGTAATAATATGTATGATGTAATGTACAATCTACAAAAAAATCCAAAAATAACACAGATTCAGTCGCGCCTCGAAAACTATGTCATAATTTTTTTCTCACCTACTGATTTTTTTAGTAAATTAGATTGTTAAATTATTGAAAAAAGAATAAATGAAAAGAATGAATGAATGAATAATATATGAAACTCCCTGGACGAGTTACACAAATTGAATCTAACCCCAAAGTAAGCAAATTATATGCTTGTGCTATGGGTATGGGTCAACAATTCGAATACACATAAATACTTAAATATATACCAGAATAAATTTAATAAACACCTAGGCCCGGAAATGCACATATCTAAATATCTCAGTGTGAGGCCGCGATTCCGATCCGGTGGTAGTTTAAAAAAATGTCGACGCGCACAAATACCACTTGTATGGTTCATGTGAACAAAGAATATTCTGATTCTGATTCTGTTCATCACACAAATGCCTGCCCCCGTCGGGAATCGAACCCGAGCTTCGAAGTTGGTCACTATGTTCAGGCGTGTACGCTAGCCAATCGACCAACGAGGCGGTCACTTTATTCATTTATTATTCTACTAGCGACATTGAAGTTTGACATAATTGGCACCAGCTCGCTAATTGTGTGTTTTATTTTGGAAGATCAATAAACTGACTTTTTATAGAAGGCAGCAAACAAGCACTTTCCTGATGATAGGAGACAGCCGTGGCCTTAAGCATCATAGATGGGCAAGTCTTTCAGCTATCCTTCCTTCTGAACCGGAACATAACTGACATTATGACGACAAAAGTAGGTAAGGCGGTGGATCCATGCCCTCGCAAGTTGCTGCACAGCACTCTATTAACAGTCTTGTCGGTAAAACTCATTTAAACTATGCTCCAACAGTCAGATAGAGAGGCAGATGGTCTATACTACTCCACGAACCCGGACCAACACGGGGTAATACGTACATAAGTACGCAAGTAGCGTGGTATCCTACCCGCATATTACAACGCTTCATTAACGTCTTTGGTGTCTATATCTAACGTTCATATCAGTTAAATATGCTTTAGTTTATTTGCATAATACATATAGTAAAAATATGTCTAAAAATATGTGTTGGCCTGTATTGGTCCGGGCTCTTTTGCAGAATAGATTATCTGTATTCCTGCGAAGCAGCTCGGCATTGGCTTACCGTCACTAACACAGTGGCATTTGAATATCGATACTGTCTGTTTGCAGGAATTTTCTTACAAAAATATTATTATCATTAATAATAATAATAGGAGATAATTTACTAGGGATTATTGTTTCTTATTTTTCCCCGTGTTGGTCCGGGCTCCTTTGCAGAATAGACTATCTGCCTTCCTGCCAGGCAGCTCATAAAAGGCTAGCATTGGCTTACCGTCACTAACACCGTCTCAACTGATTAGGTGGTAGAGTTTCGCAGAGATTCGTCCGGATTGGTCGCACCGCCTTACCTATTCCTGCCGTCATAACTTCAGTGCTTACCGTTTACGTGTTCCGGTTCGGAGGGTAAGGTATCCGGTAAACTTACTCGAGGTCTCATATCCCGGCCTCAGGTTTGCAACATACTATTACCACCTTTGGTGTCTCAAACTACCTGAATTTCTTATCAGGAAATTCGTTAGCCTTCCAATATAATAAAAAACTATTTTCTCTCCGAGCAACTGACTGATATCAATCTTAACCTCCTTTATTGAATTTACGCATTTTTATTGTAAAACATTAATTCTGTCATGACCCGTAGGTCAAGCCAGGTCAGAGACAGACAAGGGTCAAAGTCACAAGGTATTTGCCGACAGTCGGGTGGATAAGTTACGTTTCACAATTTATTTACGAATCAACTATCCGGGCTGACTTCGTGGCTAGTTCTTATTACGAGTTTACGGCTTGTCAAGATTACTACAATCGCTACCATCGCTGTTTGTATTTGTATGAAAACTTTGAACAGCACCTCTATTGGTAACTTAGAGAAACACACTATTGGTCTAAAAATATGTTTCTCTTAGTTACCAATAGAGGCGCTGTTCAAAGTTTTCATACAAATAATATACAGAGACGGTAGCGAGTACAGTAAACTTGACAAGCCGTAAACTCATGGTAAGGGCTCTGACATTGACTACTACACTCCAGAGCAAGAAATTAGGGTCGGTTAGAAACCTGAATATCTAGAACATACTGTTATTCTAATTTTGATTGAACTTTCATTTCCCTAAACTTTTAGGGAATCCTTATGACTTTAAAACACTTTCTGTGCGAATTGGCATGCTGTATACCAAGTTTCGGATCTGATCTCCCAGGGCTCCATTCTGGGACCATTTTTGTTTCTCATATACATAAAAGACTTGCCTCACTATGTAACGAATAATCATGGAATAGTATTGTTCGCGGATGACATTTCACTATTATTTAAAGTAAAAAGACAACTGTGTAATTATGACGAAACGGACGATGCGATTTCAAATCTTGTAAACTGGTTCAATGTAAACAATCTCTATCTAAATGAAAAAAACTAAGTTCATCAAATTTTCAATGCCTAAAGTAAGGCAGGTAGATACCAATGTACAACTCAATGGGAACAAACTGGACCTAGTAGATTCCACCACATTTTTAAGAAACACTGTAGATAAAAAGTTACAATGGGGCCCCCACATTGCAAAGCTTGCCATCAGATTGAGCTCAGCAGCGTACACTGTTAAGCAAATTAGGCAGTTAACAGATGTCGATAACACTGGAATTGTTTTTTTTAATTATTTTCACAGCGTCATGTCTTATGGCATTCTTCTCTGGGGAAACTCGGCTGAGATAAACACAATGTTTGCCTTGCAAAAGACGGCTATACCGGCAATTTATAACTTAGGCCTAATAGTTTCCCTCAAAGAAAAGTTCAAAGAAATAAATGTTCTAACGATGACTTCTCAGTATATTTTTGGAAATTTATTATATGTCCATAAAAATATATTTTTTAAGAAAAATTGTGATGTATATATTGTAAACACGAGGAATAAAAACAATCTTGTTGTGTATAAGTTTCGTCTCCACAGAACCAGTTATTCTTTCATGTGCCAATGTATACGTTCTTACAATAAACTTCCCGAGCATATTAAAGACTTACCATTTAATAAATTTGAAAAATGTATTAAAATTAAGTTATATGGTAAGGGTTATTATAAGACTTCAGAATATTTAGGAGACTGAAATGCTTAGGAATAATTGCTCCTCTTATAAATCTCTACAAATACATGTAATAATATATATACTTTTGTAAATTATGTTTATAAAAAAAAGGCAAGCCCGCTGAGTTTCTTTTACCGGATCTTTTCAGTGTGTGGCCGCGTTCCGATCCGGTGGTAGTTTTTTTTTTGAGAATTATATAGACGCGTCACAAGAATCTTTGTAGAATAAATATATTTTATTTTTAAAAGTTGAGGCTAAAGCGATTTGTGTGGTGTGTCACACACGTCGTCCGAGCTCATTCGTGGCATGCTCTATTGCATGTATATTTCAAATCAGGACAAGACGCCGACCAATCCATGTGGCTGGTAGTCACTTTTTAAAAGTAATCATTGTAATCATGTAATATATATAAAGTTATCATGTAATATATTTGCGCGGTTTGTTGCATTAAAACTGCATTCTGTCCTATATTGACTATAAATGGGGCGACATGTTTATTAAGGATCTCTCCCACCTATCTTTGGCTAGTCAAATTACCATTTTCTATAAGCACCAGCTCTGTGCGATTTTGTGAAGAAATGTCAGCCCACTCGTATGTACAGAATCAACACCATATGCTATTGCATTTTCACTTTGATGCATTCTTACTTGCATCGCTTTCTGTGCCTTCTGTAGACTTTTGCCCTCCCCTCATGTTTGGAGACATTGCATGAAATTTGTTTTACCTTTTACGCGGCGCTTGCACGATTATTAAAAAAAATAAATTCAATCCGTTGAGATGGTTATTAGAGTTTTGGCGAAGTTAGCTTACTGCGACTTTGCTTGCTTGCTTTGTTGCTCCGGATGACATTTATTTTAAAACATACTTGTAGATTATGTTGTTTACATAGGGTCTCATTTTAAGACATATAACAATGTACACATAACAATGTATGCATTTGTAATAGAAAGGATAAAAAATACGCCTGCTTTCAAACATGTGGCAATGTACCTTTACCTACACATTTTTCCATTCATTCCTTTAAGGAAATATATTATATATATCAAAAAAGGCAATACAGAACAATTTGGTAAGTGATAGGCTTTAAGTGTTAACATAAATAAAAATAAAATGATAAATAATAATCTAGCAAAAACTAAAAAGTACCAGTAGGTAAGTAGGCAGATTCAATTGTATTTTTTATTTTTGAGTATTTGTTAAATTTTAAGAAAAGTTTAAGAAATTAGGAAAATGGAGATACTGAGAAGAAAATGTGATAAAAAACATTTTGATTTTCCCTAACTAACTGTAATTAGTTATTAATTTAGATGTTACGAAGATCGCCTGAACTGCGAGATATAATAGTAAAGATTCTTTCAAATTTGCACTATACATCTCTTCAGAAAATTTCACTAAAAACACAAATCCTAATAGAAATGTGGCAGATGTAGAACAAGCTTTTATTTTGATAATTCCGAGGAAACCATGTAACTGTTGAAGCGGGAAAGCTTCCAATTGACACAGGATGTTCTCCTAAGCCCAATTACTAAACCAGACAGACAGACTCCTAAGACATGCATGTTTTTAAAAACAAAATTAATAAATTAAATTGTAAAAAAGTAGACCACAACAATGCATTCACATGAAATAAATATCCACTTAAAAATTAAAATAAAATATTGAAAGCGCCTTTTGAAATACGTCGGCCCTGTTACATTTTTGGAAATCTGTTGGTTACTCAATAATCAAAAGTCCAGGTCGTTGTTCAGCGCAAATGTCAAGCCCTACTCTACATACATATATATCTTCACGCCAAGCCCCTTACTAGGTAGGCAGAGAGGCTAGGTGCCCATCTAGGCAGGCACGATCCTGGCAGACCTGCCTTGCATCATTCATTACCCTTTTCATACAAACAAATTGGTTTCGGAGACTCTTGAACCCCTACTCTTGTCTGTAAATACCGAAAAAAAATTATGGTTAAAATGGGACTTAGTGTCTTCGGCTAGTCGTAGGAGCCACGGTTGTACCTCTGCCTACCCCTTCAGGGATATGGGGGTAAAAATACTTTTTTTTTAAATATGGGTCCGGAAAAACTTGGATCTTCAAATATATAACGGCAAAATGATTTAAATATATCAAATAAGATCAGAAATAAGCATAGCATAGAGTTAACGTAAACACATAATAATAAAATCGATACCTAATGTTTCCGACTTTACATCGAATAGCCGTTAACATCCCCAGAGCCAGCTCACAACGATTGCAATCCCCACATAAATGTCCATTTACCCTAATCGTATTCCGATAATCGATTTTGTGTTAAACTACTCTGTGGTAGTTTGATTAGTTTGAATTTAGTATCGGACCTATGTCATTGTATTATTAGGAATAAATTAAATTAAGTGGGCGCACGAGTTTTGGCGCCATCAAGAAAAATGATGGTCGATTTTTTTTCATAATGATTGAATTCTGTGTTGATATTGAGTAAGATTAGTCAATTTTGGTGGCATTTTGTATAATTTTGTTCAGTGAAAGTGCACAAATGAAATAATCATGAAGAAATTAGCGTATCATATATTTCCTCGCTGCCGCCAAATCTCCTTACATCAGCTTGTGTAATGAGGCCCCCGCTTTACTCGAGCCTGACATGACTTACTGACGACTTATGACTGACGACTAATCATAATTGATTAAAATTGATATAAAATTTAATGCAAATTTCTACTTGACGAATGGCAAAATACTAACGTGAAGGCCAAAACTTAAAGAAAGAAAAAGAAGAAAGGGGGCGCATCCATACGAAATACTTTTAATAATAAAAAAAATACCATCAAAAACATGAATAGAATCTATCTCTCTAGTAAGAATATCTATTTTTGAATCTTAACAGTTTTTTATTAACTGTAATCATTTTTGCTTTGTAAAATGTGTTTTTTTCTGTTGCCAAATTTTTGTGCACTACCCCATGTGTGTTTTTGTCACCATTACCCAGGGTGAATTGGGAGAAAATGCTTTTTTGGCATTGAGTATGCCTTTGTCCATTTATTTTAGTGCAATAAAGAATTAAATAAATGAATGCGAAATTATAGTCAAGTTCAGTGTTAAGATTATGTCTTACTATACGAGAATACCCGGTGAACTTCGTTCACTTGGCACTCTCTGCCTACCCTGCATGCTTTCTCTAGAGTTTCGCACCGACTCCCCGGATTGGTACCACCGCCATTCCTGCCGCCATAACGTTAGTGCTTGCCGGTTACGTATTTCACTTGAGAGGATAAGGTAACCAGAGTACATGCTTTTACTCGAGGCTTAACATCCCGGCCTAAGGTTGGCAACGCACCATTACCATGTTTGGTGTCTCTAAGTGGCGTGAATTTCTTATAATCAGGAAATTCGTTTGCCTTCTAATACAATTAAAAAAACTATTTTCCATTCGAGCAACTGATTGATATTAATCCTTATCTCCTTTATGACTAAATCCACCCGCTTGTTTGCCTTCCAATACCATAAAAAAACTTATGAGTTCGAAAAAATACGAGTCAGTGTATAAAATCCATATTACCAAACAAAAATAATATAAAAATGAAAATACCTTCTGTGGTCTAGTGGTCTAAGTGTTGGACTTGACTTCATGAGGTCTCGGGTTCGAATCCCGACTCGAGCAACAAAAAGAAAATGTGGTATTTCCACTTTTCTATTTTTAAAAAAAGTTGCTCGCGATTGGACATGTGCCCGATTGGCGATTTGGCGATAGACTTGCCACCTATCACATTGTGGGTGTGTGTGTTTATTAAATTTATTTGGATGTTTATTCAAATATTTTTTGTTTTAGTATTGACTAACACCCATTAAATATATCATCTGCTCACTTTAAGGATTGATAAAGTGTTACTTTTTCAGATATATTTTTAGTATTTATTGATTGATCTGCGTCAACGTTCGTCGCAGGGTGAAACAGAAGCATTTAGAAAAACCGCGTTTCTCTCGTCACCGGATATCCGTGGGGCGAAGGGGAAGTTCCGTAATGTTGATATTGGCCCGGGTCACCCCTCACTTACACTGTCCTAACACTATTAACTTAGAAAACTTTTACGTATAATACTTTTCTATTTATAGTAGACAAAAATTCATTATTGTTATTAGTAATCGTCTTGAAATTTCGTATTAAATCTTACTAATCCTAAAAAAAGACAAATTATGACACCCACCATTTGACCACCTCGCTGATAGAGGGATCAGCGTACACATTTATCTCTACCAACCAACATTCAGATGTCAGCATCTTGATCTAGGTATTTATTACATACTAGCTTCTGCCCGCGACTCCGTCCGCGCGGATGTCGGTCTTCGCGTGATAAAACTGAAAAATTAAGATTTATTTTTTCTACGTATTTTTCCAGGACAAAAAGTATCCCATTTTATGCCCAGGATAATAAGGTCTAATTATACCAAGTTTCATCGAAATTGAACTGTTAGTTTTCACGTGATGCCTGAACATACAGACAGACAGACAATTTTTTTTTATCACATAATTTGGTTTGGTATCGATCCAGTAACACCCCCTGCTATTTATTTTTTCAATATTTATAATGTACAAAATTGACCCTTCTACAGACTTATTATATGTATAAGTTATAAGTGTAGATATTCTTGGACCTATTATGGTATATCTATGAATTGCATGTGTATCGATAATTATATAATATGCTTTTTTTTTAGATTTAATTTGTACAATTTGTTAAGGGATGTGATCTTTTACACCGATTGACTGTCTTGGTTGACCCTTCAAATGGCTGACTGCTAACTTCAAATTAGCTTCGGCCCCAGCATTGTTGACAGAGGTTTAGAACGAGGTCAACTCGGCTTGCCGTTTCAAAATAATGAAATAATTGCACTCATCTTTTAGAACAGCCAGGGCAGTCACTCCAGCGTCATGGGGACCTATTAGAATTTGTTTATTAGATAGTGGAAAATAAAAAAGGTCATGTGACTCTTACATTTTGAGAGGTGCTAGGAGGTTGCCGTAGTGACTATTGCACGTGGCTAATCTTATTTTTTAAAGTTTCTGATCATCAGGTTTAGAATATTCACTTAATAAATTCGCTATGTACTTATTGGCATGCAACAAACCCACCTTTCTGACATGCTCGAGTATATTTTAAATCTTAAAAATAATTAGATGGATTACCCTACACACGAACGCGTCTCTAAGTAGGTAAGGATACAAAGATTTGATACATATTGGAGGTGTTTAACCATGGTGCAAGATGTCTACCATGTCATAATATGCTCCTAAGTAACTAACTAAATTGATATTAGGCTCCCCTACTCTAATTTTTAGCAAATACATTATTTTTCAGGCTTTTGTCTGAGGTTAAAGCTACCTCGGACAGTATTTAGCCACAAGAGTGCTTGCAATCGTAGTTGCCTTTTTTATGTACAATATAGCGAAGAAGCTGGCGCCTTTCCTGATGGTAAGAGAAACCCGTCTCTTATAGAAAATAATAGACAGCTTATAGGTAACTGGTGCCTCGTTATCTCACAGACGTGATGTTTTGTTAATAATTAATGAAATCATACTCTCTTTGATGGTTTGAAAATATAATATGTACCTACACATGTTTTTTTGTTATATTTCTTTGTTAAACGAAGTATTCAGCCAACCTTACAAAATTCCTGTGAATAAAACAATTACACGCTCATAAAATAAATACTAATTTAATATTTAAATATTGTTCAGATGGACAATACCTTTTGCCATGGTCGTGGCATTGTAATAAAACGCGGCTTTGCTTAAGTCTTAGACCAAATATTAGCTACGAAACCTAGGCTTTCTATTCTTTTAGAAATTCAGAATAAATGAACAAAACCTAAGTATCACTAGTATAACATGGCTTTGTTTGTCTAAAATGCTTTCGAACATACAAGCATTACATACATACACACTTTTATATTTATCAGCATGGACAAAAAACACTGCAACTTTACTTTAACTAGGTTTGAAAATCCTAATGAGCAAAGCCATGATTTTTTTGTGACCGCTCTGTCGCGATAATTTTGGTTGGAAAAAATATTTAAAAATATTTTTTTTTTCTATAGCATTAGTACACAGCTATTATATATTGTTATATGTTACATATATGTATCTATTGTTACTCATATTCATAAACTAAAGTAATAACGATGCGTATAATTAACCATCGCCAGAACTCCGTATATATGTAAGGAACTCCTCCGTTACTAGCCAAATTTCATTTAACATGTTGAAGTCTAACATTTTGTTTTGTTTGATATGTGTTTCCGTATTGGTAAGTTAATTGTTTGTACCTATCTATACATATAATAAATCTGTAGAAGGGTCAATTCTGTACATTGAAAATATTGAAAAAATAAATAGCAGGGGGTGTTACTGGATCGCTACCAAACACAAATATGTGATTAAATTTTTTTTTGTCTGTCTGTCTGTATGTACAGGCATCACATGAAAACTGTTTCCTTTTCGATGAAACTTGGTATAATTACACCTTATTATCCTGGGCATAAATTGGGATACTTTTTATCCTGGAAAAATACGTAGAAAAAAAATCTTAATTTTTCAGTTTTATCACGCAAAGACTATCATCCGCGCGGACGGAGTCGCGGGCTGAAGCTAGTTTATAATATTCCTGTAGATATCACCGACTGACAGGAAGTTTGTAAAATGCGAAAGAAGTGTTAGTGTAGTTTATCTTTTAATTTCACTAACACTGTAACTTTTTACGGAGTGGTAGGCTCCTGCGTACGCTTGCTAACTTCATAATACCAATCTGCTGGAAATAAAAGTAGGAAAATATTTACTTCTTCAAAATCAAACAACGACTGCGGACTACCGTCGTAATTAGGTGGTAGAGTTTCCCAGCGACTCAGCCGGATTGGTACCACCGCTTTACTTATTCCTGCCGCCATAACGTCATGATGTGTTCCGGTTCGGAGGGTAAAGTAGTTGATAAACTTACTTTTGCTCGAGCCCTAACTCAGGTTGTCAGCGCACCATTACCACCTTTGGTGTCTCTGCAAACCATGCGTCGTGAATTTCTTACCATCAGGAAATCCGTCTGCTTGTATGCCTACCAATATCATAAAAAAAAACGAAACTATTAATAAACCGTATCAGTCGACATCAATACTTCTTTAAGCAGTCAACAGAACATTCAAGCGGATATCAGATAATTAAATTAACAATATTAGTACCGACAATTACTTTATACCAAAAACAAATAATTTAAATAATAGTAAAAATAAATATGTACTTGACTAATAATTACAAACCGATGTACAACTAAGACAACGTGATAATAATATAATAAAGTGTAATAAGATACATTCATGATTGCCAACAGTTAGATTAATAAAGTATTAAGATACAGTTAATTTTATATGATATATATAGCTGTTCCCGCGAACTTCGTTCCGCCCGTTCAGTTTGTATGGGAAAAATTAAAATGTTGTTTTTCCCAGTTTCCTCACAATTGAACAGGATAAAAAGTATCCTATGTCTTTCTCCCGGTTTTAAGTTACCTCCTTACCAATTTTCAGCCTAATCGGTGTAGCCGTTCTTGAGTTATAAATAGTGTAACTGACACCACTTTCTTCTATATATAGTATTTTTTTTAAACTCTAATCAGTGGTCATCCCCTTAGAAAATTGCATTTCAAATTTGAGGCACTTCATTTTAAGCCAATTTACTTTTTCGCCGTTTTCGTCCGTATTTTTATTTTTTAGTGTACTTGCGGCCAACTCCTGTAAGTCCCACATGTCTTTATATTTAAGCTCTATCACTTGATAGGGAGGTTTATCTTTATTTTTCCCTCGATTTGAACGAGCAGCTTTGAATACATTAAGCCAATCATTCATCAAAAAACAGGCCCTAATATTTCGCGCATTTTCGATGCTGGAATACATTAAATGACACTCCATGTGTGAATGATCGGATTCCAAAAATGTTTATTCAATGACAGTCAAATGCGTATTTTGCACTGCATACAAGAGGACTGCAGTAACTTGCTGGTTTCTGTTTTGGCCACTACAGGTGTCCGAAAACAATTATAGGTACTACTACCTATCTCAGTACTGCCTCATTTACCATTTAATTCGTTCCATACATAGCAATAGGCATTTTTACCATCACCTTCGTAAAAAGTCAAATTGTAGACGCATACCTTTCTACTATAGTAAAACTGTGAGAAGGAAGAGAATG
>NJDD01008199.1:3795-23520 GCA_002245505.1 Calephelis nemesis | reverse complement strand
TTCAAGGGTCTAGGAACAAACACCTATCTTTAATTAGTAATTACACTTAAAACATTGAAAAATTAACCATGAATTATAGATATTTACACACTATTTTTTCATAGCTAAGATAAATATTTTTTATCAGGAAGAGTTATGGGAACGGTTATTTTATTTATGTATGTATGTTTCTAAAATATTGTATTATAGACAGAAACGACTTTTCATTTCTTTAGGTTGTTTGTATACTTATTTTAAAGTATTTTTAAATGACGCCCGCGAAATTGACGCGAACTGGACGATGGACGCGAACAGGTGAACTACCCTAATTAATCTTAAGGTCTGTGCGAAAAACGTTTTGCGCACTAACATTGATCAAGTTTTTGTCTGGCTGCACTGCAATCAATTCAAATTCAAATTTGATTCAGTTTGGTATTAAAACTTCCACAGTCCACACTGTACAATTTTTGTCTTTCTTATTACAGATTACAATATTTATCAGTGAAAATGAAGGTGAGTACAATGAGGATTTTTTTTAAATGTTACCACGAAATAGTGCCTTAATTAAAAATATATCCATTATGAGTTTCAAAACTAATCCATTTCAAGGAGCCAATAAATAAGTACTTTTATATTTCCAACGTTCCATTATTTCGTTGGTATATTAACAATGTCATATCGCATATCAGTTAAGGTTTAAATACGTTACAAAACGTTTGCTGCAGTCAATATAAACTGCATTTACGCAGTTTTCCCAGTCTTAGCCTGACCACAGACTAAAATAATATGCGCACTAACACCGTGACATCTGACTAGGTGGTAGAATTTCGCAGCGACTCACCCGTATTGGTACCATCGCCTTACCTATTCCTGCCGCCATAACGTCATGACGTGTTCCGGTTTGGAGGGTAAGGTAGCCGGTAAACTTACTTTTGCTCGAGGCCTAACATCCCGGCCTCAGGTTGGCAACGCACCATTACCCCCTTTGGTGTCTTTAGGCGGCGTGAATTTCTTACCATCAGAAAATCCGTCTGCTAGTTTGCCTTCCAATATTATGAAAAAAAACTCCGATTGCATAAAAAAGCATGAACGTAACATGTGTTATGAGATGATTATACATACATAATTACAAGGTAATGAAAATTAGAAACTAGCAATACATTTTTATTAACAGACACTAAAAAGGTTAGGTCGGCTGAACATTTTTGTTCTTGTTAAATTTCTGCAGCCGAAAGACGTAAAATAGATCCTTTATAGATTTGTGTTGTCCTTCTGTCCGTCTGGTTTTATTTAGCTTGTGTGCAATTTACCCAATATAGCGGGTAAAATGCACAAAATAAATAGAGACACCTATGATTACGTAATTTTGTTACATATGTATTCAAATTTTTGTAAAGACCCAGTAGGTATCTACCTATACTCATAGACCTCGCTCTTTATTTCTAGTAACAGCAGCCCCTGAACCATGCTTTTACGGCGATAGACATCGTTCACATAAAAGAAGAAAACATGAGGTT
Source organism: Calephelis nemesis (assembly GCA_002245505.1). Taxonomy (NCBI): domain Eukaryota; kingdom Metazoa; phylum Arthropoda; class Insecta; order Lepidoptera; family Riodinidae; genus Calephelis; species Calephelis nemesis. The sequence goes on along the minus strand of NJDD01008199.1, from coordinate 22,024 downwards.
GACGATGATGATGACGATTCAGGAAAGGAAAAACAAAGGAAAAAGAAATTGGAAAGGCTTGAACGATGTGAGTAAAAAATATATTATTATATAGCTAATGTCGTTTACCTTGGGAAGGGTTAATTTCTTATTATAGGTAATGGTTATATAAATAATATACGACGGCTTTCTAATGAAAAAAAAATATTACGTGCTGCCTTTAAATACCTAAGGTGTTAGTGGTACGCTGTCTACTTGAAGTTTTGATATTAAAAGGGTCTGGTTTAAAAAATTTCATCAACTAGATACTAGAGATTCAGGATTTTGTTGTGTAGAAAATTAGTAAATAAAACAATTAATTATTTTTTGGGACCTAGTATTATAATAAATGTTATAAATACATACGTTAGAGTGCAACTGACTTACTTGTTTAGTAAATAGCGGCTCTAATGTAAGGTCTAGTATTTCTGATATTAATTACAAAATATTAAAGCAATGCAGTTGTAAATTATAAATTCGGAGTTCTCACTTCAGAAACTGAGAACGGAAGGAAGTTTCCTGGAACAGCTATTTAGTTCTGATTATGAACACTAAACAGATAAGTTGGTTGCACTATACATAAGTAATTAAATAATATTTCATATTTAATCATCTTTATTAACTTGCATTTTTTTTACTTTCAGTACTCGAAGACCTAAGTAAGTAGAGTTGTAAGTATATTTGTAAGTATACCTACTGTCTACAAACCCTATAACTACTTTGGCTGTTATAATAACATTATCATACGAATTGATGATTCCTTTATCGTAAGGTAGGTTAAATTTTCGAGGGACCACAATGAAGGTAAATTTTATCAAAATAACTATAGCTTTAAGTTTTGAGTTAACTTTTTGGAGTCGGTTGAAAATATATTATTTCTTGGTGGTATAAAATACCTATAAGTTTGGCTGCCCTATCCTTAAATATGGAACATGAAAGTATCAAAATTTGACGCTATGGAGACCTCAGAGACCACCGAGTGTATGGTATTTACAGTAAAAATACAAAAAAACGACATCATACAAAAAAATAAATGTTTTCCTCGATTTGTCTGGGATTCCTTCATTAGATCCAAACTTAGCAATAGGACCGCCGCTTAGGTATATTCTTTCAAAAAAAAAACTGTTTAGAAATAACGGAAAAATCGATTAACATAACATAAAAAATGTAACATAACATACAAATAACTCTCCGAGAAAAAAAAACTTGGATTTGTCCGTCTTCTCTTTTAAAAAATATATCCTGAATCGAACCTTAGACAGAGGAACTCGTCAATAGAAACCTCAGTGTAAATTAAGCTAAAATCAAGGCGTTGGAGTTGAACCGTGAACGCAATGTGTTAGATGTGATTGATGAAACATAATATTCTGAGAGCTTTCTAACGTTAATATTTCATCTCCACTTTGTAATTAGGGAGGTCATAAAATAGTGAAGTAGTTAAAGAGACATCGTAGTTAGTTCCGAACAAGTTGATTTATTACGTAAAGTTCCTCGATTAAACCAAGCCCTGGTGAAGTTGAGGAAGTACTTATCGGTTTTAATAAAATAGGGACGTAGGCTATTCATGTTTTCTAAAAATAAAGCAGAAAGTTCAGTACATATTTTACATATTTTTAATAGGATGACAAGTATGATTGGTAGACTTATTGTCTACGAATCAGCTCAAAAAATAAACATGTAAAAAAAATCAAGTCATATATAATGTCAGATTAGATCAGATACCAGGTAGGTTACCGGGAGACCTGTGATCACAGATCACCGCGACCACTCTCTGTGGGTATATTATGTACCTTTAGCTGAAAGTAGGTAGGTACATATTGTGATTACGGCCGCCGAAAGTAGTCGCAGTGATCTGTGATTACAAGATCTCTCGGAACTTAGAGTATGCATAAAATATCCTAGCCTCCCTGAATGCACTAGTGGAATCTAAATTAATAGACAAGGTCGATGCATCCCTACGCCAATTGTTGGGTCTTAAATAATATGTTAGTATGATTATTAAATATCTATATACTTAATTTGTGTCAGATAAATAAATCGTAATTCATTATAACTCGTCACTCGTAACTCACTCAATCAACTCACTCACTCGCTCGCTTACTCACTCCCTATTACACAAAATATATACATGTTGAAGCTGGGAAATTCGAAAATGACTTTTTCCAAGTGGAAACTAAAATGGGTATGTCAGAAAAAAGCATAATAGTAGGAAAATGCGTTTGAAATTAGAGCACTACGGAAAATCTGTGGTGCTACGCTCGCTGACCGTAACAGTGAGATCCGAGAAAGAGTGGGATTGGAAGAAAGTGTAGTTGTTAAAATGAGATGCATGTTACGCTGGTTCGGACATGTAGAAAGAATGACAAATCAGATATACAATGCGAATGTGGATGGATGTAGGTACCCGGGGAGACCAGGTTGACATTCCACGATCAATTCGCTCGGGTGTTATCCGAAGGTAAGGTCAAGTCTCAAGGGACTCCAAAACCGTTGCGTTTGTGTGAAAAGGGCAAAGAATGTGGAGGGAGCCAGGCAGATCTGCCAGGATCGTGCCACTCGATACCACTGAGTACCTCTATACTCTCTGCCTAACCCGTAAAGGTCTTGGCGTGAAGATGTGTATATAGAAACTAAGATTTTTTTATTTTAGTATGTGCTATTTATGTAAGAAGAATAATGTTCAAATGTTACTTCTGACAGTCCCGCTGTGTCCAAAGGAGGCTAGAGAAAAGGACAAAGAGAAAATACAGAAACCTAATCAAGGTTTAGATATGGACGATGAGATCACAAAATTCTTCGATTATATAATAAAAACCTTATTTTAAAGCTGTTCGTTTTATTTTATCAATGAATGTACTAAACAGTATCACCCGTAAGGCGCCACAATTACGAATTAAAAGCTGAAACTTAATTAAAAGAGACGTAGTCTGACGTTCTAAAAAACCAAGCATGAATTAAATAATGCATATAATGACATAAACAATATTATAGATTTGTAAATGTTCTGACCCTAAATCTCCAAAAAACTAAAAAGGTATATCACGTATATCACTTCAATTTCGATCCTAACTTGATGATACGTTTTCACTTCAGGCTCACCAATGTAATTACACTACACCGTCACCGCCGGTCTAGGCGACAAAGACCTCTCTTGCGGCCGGCGCCTAACGCCGAGCGACGAGCTGCCACTATTCCTCCATCAAGTCCACCCAGTAACCAGAACGCAGCACCAAGTCGAGACAGCCCTTGTTGCTAACGTTGTATGAACCAGTCCAATCCATCTAAATAATGATGTCTCGGGCTGAGCACTCTGCTCGGCCCACAAAGTCCGGTGAAGTTGTAAAAACGCGATGTTGGCAAGACATTAGTCATTCCAATAAAAAAAAATACGGACGTTTGCTCTTGTTTCAGTCTCTCTCGTACTCATAATATTAAGTATCTCGGGGTCATTGTTGACAGTGTAAGTACTGTGCTGGAAAGAAAACATTGAATTGCTCACTTCACACATGAGAAAATTAATCTTTGTCTTTAAAAAAATAAGTACAAGCTGACTTTTCAATTCTTAGAACTGTTTATTACTCCCTCGCACAAGTACCTACTACTTTCTTACTGCTTAATACTGCTACTGGGGTGACTCAGCTAAAATATGATTCATACAGCTAGAAAGAGCCCAAAGAGCTTTTTTAAAGGTGATGGCTTATATACCAAGGTTTCCTACAATTCAATTGTATGAGCTATTGGAACTCCTGTCTGTAAAAAAATCCAATGTACTATATTACTCACTTCTATCTTTTAATCCTAACCTATTCAAAGACTTTCCGATGTTGAGAGATACCGCCTAGTCTCATTAAGTCACCAGTTTCTCTTTATCAGTTCCCTTATGTGTTTTTTTTATGATATAGGGAGGCGGATACACGAGACGTCCTTCATACAAGCAGACGGATTTCCTGATAAGAAATTTTTCCTGATAAGAAATTCACGGGGCCTAGAGACACCAAAAGGTGGTAATGGTGCGTTGCCAACCTGAGGAGGACGTGAGGCCTCAAGCACCCGGAACACGTCATGACGTTATGGCGGCAGGATTAGGTAAGGCGGTGGTACCAATCCGGGCGAGTCGCTGTAAAACTCTACTACCTAGAAGAGTGAGTATATATTTTTGTAAAAAAAGTTAACAGAACTCTCAATATTTATCCTCTTTTGTTCCGGAAATGTAAATCGAAACTTTTTAAACTTAAATTAGAGTTAATTAAATTACCCTTAATTTAATACATTGCATAAATAATAATTGCTTTTTAAGTACAAACACACACATACACATCCCCAACTTTTACGATTGCCTATAATAGTAAATTTTATTTATCTTTATTGGAACAATTTCTGTTTGTTTTACGGAGGTGGCGTTAATATCTGCGAGTCTCTAGTGACTAATACAGTTATTATCATTACAATCTGGTAGATAAAATAAAACCAGGAAGTTTGACGTCATCGTTGAAGTTGGTCGCAGTTTCTTTGTTGTTATTAAGTTTCGTGTATGAGTAAAAAATATTACTCTTGATCACCTCTGCGGTAGCAGTCCGGTGTAGGACTTAACTTCTTGAGGTCCCGGTTTCGGGCAACACAAAAAAAGAATCGCCCGGGATCGGATATTACTATATCATGTATGTGATTTCGTTACCGTCGAAAACGAGCTAAAAGTAAATAGGCCACCGCTTTACTCAAGACTCTGACATGACATTCTACACGTGTTATGGCTATAACAATAAAATGTAGAATTGAAATTAAAATAATCAGCAAGAAAAAAATACACACTAATACGAAAGACGTGACAGTATGGCCTAGAGCCTTTACCATGAGTTTGTATAGATTACGTTCAGTAAGTTACGTGTCGAAATCTTTGACACTTTTGGTCTAAAAATGTATTTCTCTTAGTTACCAATAGGAGGCGCTGTTCAAAGTTTTCATACAAATAATTTACAGAGACGGTAGCGAGTATAGTAAACTCATGGTAAGGGCTCAGGTCTTACTGTTCCAGAAAAGGACAAAACAATTGAAAAAAATAAAAATAAATGATTGGCGCCATCGTGAATGATGTTCGTAGTTTTTTCGTAAGTATTGAACTTTGTGTAAATTATGAGTAAAAGTATCTAGTTAATTTAGGTGGCAATTAATTAAATTTTGTTTAGTTCGAGTGCACAAGAGAAATATTTATGAAGATATTTAGTGTATCGTGTCTTTCTTCGTTGTCGCCAAATATCACTAAATGAGCTTGAGTAACTAGGCCACCGCTTTTCTCTAGACCCTGACATGACTTTGACTTTCGACTTATAAGTTAAAATGACTTTTGACTCTTATAAAGAATTTATTTATATGGGATATGTGGCAGCATGGCCTATAGGTCTTAGCCGGCCCCAGAAAGGAGCAAATAAACCTAAGAAAATGCATAAAAATAAAACCAAGCTTCATATATTAATTATTTTAATCAGACTCATTTCACAATGTATACTGATAACTTATTACACCACAACACCACCTCAGAGAGTCGATGTTGTAACATAACGGTGACACACAGTGCCTTTATATAAATAACAAAACAGAGCGTATGTACAAAAAACAGTACATTCAAATGCAAACACCTTCCCATCACATTACTGGATTACATGACGCAGAAACTGAAGCGAGCTGACAGATATTTAGGTATTTCTAGGATTTCAAACAAAAAAGTCAAGAAAAAAAATCAAAAAGTAAGACATAGGCTAATGTATGGTATCATTATGATAAATACACCAATTTATTAGTTATTCTGCAGCCTACTTTTATTCACCTACATCTTTTCTTGAATATTCAATGTACACTATTCACTCTACAGTTTTCTTACATGTATATATACTAACATCGGTTTTAAATAAGATATTTTAAACCAAAGTCAAACACATATTTGAATTTACCTCAAGTTTTTTTAAGATAAAAACAAAAAATACTTGATGGTTAGACATAAATATCGCGTACATCGATTTAAGATGTTTTTAATTAACTGTGTCGAATACCAAAAAAAACTAATTTTTTTTTCTGTCTACCCTCAATATATGCCCACATAGGACATTTCTGCCTTAACCTAGTAAGATGATGGAAGGTACAGACGCCCAAGTACAAAAACCGAATATTTCGAGTCACACGGAGCTACTGCCACAGCTAGATAAAGTGTCCGCACCACTTCCGCACGCGCCACACACACACTTTACACTTTACGACTATAGTCTGTATCACAACTTTATTTACAACTCGTCGTGCTCCTCCTGTGGACAAACAAACACATTTCATTACAACCAATTTAAACCTTCATCACTTTTAAATTTACACTTGTACTTTTCCACAATACACTTATTTAACAATTTCAGTTACACTTAAATTTCGTGAACAATAACTATTTTTACTTAATTGACAAAGCAACAAAAATAAAAAAAAATTAAAAAAACAAATTCTAAAAGTTAAAATAACCGGTTTAAAATTTCACTTTTTTACTTTACTGACACAACTGACGAAGCAACAAAAATAATAAAAACTATAACAAAAAACGTATTCTAAAAGTTAAAAAAAAAGTAAATTTAAAAAGTAAAACCGATTTAAAAGTTTAAGTACATATAAAACAATATCCTTGCTTTAATTTTTTTCATGTTAGCACAATACAACTGGAGCAAGTTAAAATAAAGAAAATAATATAAACTTACAGTAGGCACCGCTTCTCCCGCCTCGTCGTCTAGATCTTCATCATCATCCTCATCATCAGGCTTCTCCGCCTTCTCCTTTTCCCTCTCTGCCTCATCTTGTTCGCTCTTCATCTTCTTCTCTCCCTCTTGCGTCTTCTTGATTGCCTCTCCCCTCTCGTGGGCGACGGCAGGGTCGTCGGTGATGAGGAAGTTGTCGAAGATGGTGCCAGACTTGACCTGCCATAAGTCGAGACCGACGGAGCAAAGTTCGTCTCTCTTGTAGAGGTTCGCGTCAGGAGTGTACTCGGGGTTGTCGATTTCTGGGTGGACCCACGCTCCTTTGTACGCTGGGTTGTCAATCTGAGGATAAAAATAATAGACATGATTATATTACCCAAATAAATTTTGCTACGAGACCTTAGGTTCGATTCCCGGCTGGGAAACTTAAAATGTATTTTTTATTAATTGTCCAATAAAGAAACAATGTTGTCCTGAATTTGATAGGTACCTGGTTCACGGCAGGTTTGCCACCTTTCGCACTCAGTATCTTTGCATAGTCGTTGGGTGTCCTAATTACACCTTTACCTACTTTTTAGGGGATGACATTAACGTGAAGATAGCATCTTTTACGATTCCGACACAGTCAAAATGAACCTCGGAGAATTCAGATTTTTTAACAGCAGAGAAAAGAATTAAATAGACAAAAAACAGGAACAGAGCGTTGCCAACCTGAGGCTTAAGATATATAGGATGACTATGCGCTACTGTTCACAAGTTTCTCTACTCTTAAAACTAAAAAATAATAGTGACGAGCACTGACGTTATTGAGGCTGGAATACGGGCGTCTTGCCCGTACTAATCCAGACGCATCCTCACAATTCCACCACTATTTAGTCATTAGTAACAAAAATCCGACGCTCGCTTTGTAAGTTTTGATATTTCTTTTTTCATTAAATTATTATAATGAATAGTCGCCTCTGTGGTCTAGCGGTTCAGGTGTTGTACTTGACTGCATGGGGTCCCGGGTTCGAATCCCGGGTTTTTTCAATTTTCTATAAAAAAAAATTTGCTCGGGATTGTATATGTGCCCGGTTGGCGATAGGCTTGTCACCTATCACATTATAGGACTTAGTGTCTTCGGCTAGTCGTGAGCCTAATGGTTGTGCCTCTACCTACCTCTTCAGGGATACGGGCGTGAAGATGCTTATAATGAATCATAGTGCAGTAAAATACATCACTACAATAATAATCAAGTACGTCTTAATTGAAACGAATCGACAAAATATAACAGTAAATGTTTAAAATTTACCGTCCAATGTGTACGTAACGGTACATTGGTACGATGAACCGTGCATGTCTCGCGCTCGACACCTTTACGGTGCTAATTGTCGGCCCTCGGTGACATAACCGTATTCGCTACGTATATACGACTAGTAGTCCGCCCCGGCTTTGCATGGGTATAAAATATACAATCCCATCACTTTATCCATTAAAAAAACCGCATCAAAATCCGTTGCGTAGTTTTAAAGATATAAGCATACGAAGGGATATAGGAACAGAGGAAGCGACTTTGCTTTATACTATGTATTGATGGCTAGGTATATATGGTTAGGCTATCCTACGCCCGCGACTATGCTTGCACAGCCTTAAACATTTCCTTAAAATATAAATCAAACAACAGAGAACGCAAACCGAATCCGATAAAATATAGTTCACAATTTAAGATGAATTAATATCGAATTTAATTATTTTCTCGTGATCTAGCAGCAAACAGACAGAAGCGTCACTGTAATATTTCTAGAAAATTACCACGTTTATTTTGAAAAAAATCTATGAACACAGCACCATTTTTACAATTTTAAAAATGTATTTTTTTACATAATTTACATTTACATTTTATTACCACCGTTGATTTTAATAAAACTGTTTATTGCGGGCGAAGCCGGGGGTAACTGCTAATACATGTATATATAAAGTCGTGCTAGTTTTAACTCAATAACAGCTGAACTGATTTAGCTAAGAATTGATGTTAAGGTAGCTTACGAACAGGTGACGGACATAGGATACTTTTTATCTTCTTTTATTTATTTTAAGTTTTCTTTTCTTTATAATATTGGAAGGCAAACAAGCAGACGGAATTCCTGATGGTAAGAGATTCACGCCGCCTAGGCACCAAAGGTGGTAATGGTGCGTTGCCAACCTGAGGCCGGGATGTTAGACCTCGAGCAAAAGTGAGTAAGCCTATACTCGCCTTTTAAGAGATGCCTGGCAAGAAGGCAGATGGTCTATTCTGCAAAGGAGCTCAGACCAACAGGGGTCCTATACAAACTTAACGGATGGAAGGAAATTTACTAGACCTACAGCCAGTGTATATATAAAAATGAATTTTTGTTTCCCTTGATCATCACATCATGCTAGAACGGATAGAATAATTTCGCTAAGTTCATTGTGTTAATTACTGTCAAAAGAAGATTCATATAAATAAAAAAATTAAGTATACTTAGTGAATATTAGAAAAAATTAAGAATTCAACATTCATTTCTAAGACAGACAGGTTCACTTTTATGAATATAAATAAATTTCTATCTATTTACGCATCCACCGAAACCATTAAATTTTGCCAGAATTTGGCATATAGTCTTCGTATAATGTAAAGTATAATAGATCCATTTACATTATTAGTGATGCTAAATTTAATAATTAATAGTCAGGTCCACCTGATACATTAAATTATAAAATTGTGAAAGTCTAAAAGTATCTTCACGCCCATATCCCTGAAGAGGTAGGGGAGGCACAACTAGGGCACCCACGACTAGCAGAAAACACTAAGTCTAAATACCACTAATGAATATCATAAAAAGGCAATCACTCAAGCCAAAAATACATGATCCTGTTGGTAAGAAATACACATAACCTAATGGCACCAAGATATATCCCAACCTCCAGCTACTAGAAAGTGGAACATTACAGAGGCAAACATTTTGTTTAAGTTTAAAATATCTCAGGTACATACCCAGACCTTATCAGATTTTGTGGAATTAGTGTCTGGTTTTGGCCTAGTGTACTAGAGCTTTCAAATGGATATTTTATAGCTCATGTCCCAGTCTTTAATCCTTTTTTTCTTGATGACCTTTAGATATACTTGCTATAGCTTAACAAACAAAAAAAAATCAAGCTTATTCAAAGTGTATTACCTGTTTTGGTGCCCAGACGCCCTTGTAGTCAGGGTTATCAATCATAGGTGGCTCCCATTCTCCATCCATCTCATCGTCCCAGTCCTCAGGTTTGGTGGCATCAGGGTCTGGGATGTGTTCAGGTTTGTCCCAATCTTCTGGCTTCTTGTCCTCTGGGTCAGGGATGGTGGCACGGTCATCCCAATCTTCGGGTTTCTTGGCTTCGGGATCCTGAAGTAGATGTTATGTTTTATTACAATTGATAAATAAAAACACAAAATTTTACCCACAATTGGGCCATTATACATATAACACCAGGCAACACCAGTGGCTTTACTAGCGAAGATTAATTAAATACAATTTTCCTGCTTGATTTTGATGCAACTTAGATTATAGGTGGGTTTAAAACTAGTACAGTAATTTTTCTTCGAAAGGTACAGTAAAGAAAAAAGAAACTTAAAGGTAAAGAGGGTGATCAAAACTCGAAGTAACACTTATAGTACTAGTTATTCCCTACAGTATAACATTTTTAAATTACCTTAATCTTCTTAGGTGGCAGGAAGTCCCAGTCGGCCTCAAGATCACCAGATTCAACCTTTTCGTTGTCAATGAGGACCTCATAGGTATTGTCGGGTTTGACAATCAGGGTGTATAAGTGGGTGTAAACATCATCCTTGCATCGGATGTCCTTCTTGATGAGGTGGTTCTTGCCCTTGTAGCTGAAGATAACATGCACCTGAAAAAAACATACTTTAGTATCTTTTTCAGGTTCCATTCTCTAATTTAACCTATGGTAATGTGTGGGCCAAAGGCTTTAATGGTAAGAAGTTCCCTATAGACATTAAAAAACGTCAATGGTATATGTCAAGGTTTCTATTATAAGCTTACAACCATACCCTCCTAAACGGAATACAACAATGGCAAGAATAGAAGTTCTGATAACAGAAATAAATAAGACTGTAGTACTAAGTGGGATTGCAGAACTTAACAAATTGGCCTGCCTAGCTACACTAGTAAAATAATTAAGACATTCAAATTCCTGTTCCTCCACTGATAGGCATTGGGCTTGTTACATTCCTATGCCAAACAATCACTAATTAAACCCAATTATTTATAGCCACATACCAAAAGATAATGATTTTATTGATTTAGTACAAACATGATGGAAACACCTATTGGATATATGATTTCACATGTCATGCAATACACAGGACGTTTGGTATATGCATGATAAGCTTCAGTTAATTGTAGAGATGACCTTGCATATTCATTTTCCAAATGATTGAAATTATTTGATAAGAATCTTTATCGGCATTTATAATGATATAAATTCGCCCTAGTTTTAAACTCCGTGATTAGACTGTGTTTTCAAACCCATGTTAAATAATATAAATTCCTATTCAAACTTATAAATTTTACGAATTTGCTACCTGTGACATAAACCATGTGCATCATAAAATAATTACAGAAGAATGATTAACAAAAATCATCAAAAGTCCTTCATAAATTCTTAAAACTCACAAACAGCATATTTCAAATATTTTGGTATTAAAGACATTTTAATGGAATTTGACAATCAGGCTAATGTGATTTCACATTACCAATTCTTTTATGTAAACTCAAAATAAGACTAAAACCTTTTGTAAAGTCAGACATTAATTAAATTTGTATTAAGAAAACAACAAATGCCCTTTCTGTTACACAGGCTATTCTCAAACATTGATTGAATATCTATTGAGAAACCAAAAATGTATATGAAGAGTTCGAACTAGTTCTTCTGTCCTATACCTAGGTATTGAGTGCAGAATTTATGTAATTTGCAATTTTTATTGCTTTGGCTGCCACTTAATGGACTAACAAAACATTTGTGGCACTTACAACTTCTATATTCATTACACAATTTGTTTAAGGATAAGGCAAATTGTTCTAAATATGAAATTAGTCATTTTTTAGAAATTGAGAAGGAAATATTCATTAAAAACCCCATAGATTGTGTCCTATGACCCCCTAAAAGTTAGGATTTTTTGTGTGGATACCCAAAAGTTGTCCTACACCTTCTGCTGTTGAACTTCATTGTATGTGGTAGTATCTAAATCTTGAGTTTGATAAAATGCTGGCTAGCACTGATAAAGTAGTCAAGTCTAAATTAATTAAAAAATCTTTACAACAAACCTGATAAACATGATGTATTTACTTCAGAAAGTAAATTACTACTTATGAAACAAGTGCATGGTTTCATAATAAAAGAATTATGTATTAACATTATTCAACCAAGTCATGGCTACTGCCTTTATAACTGTATATAATGATTATAAATGAAAAGATTAAAGTTTATAATGACAAAAAATAAGTTCTTTCACTCACTCTAGGTACCTTAATAATAAAAACATTATTTGTCCAGTTCAAACTTATGTTTTCTTTTAAAATATTTATTACTAACATCCAAGAAAATTAACCTCTATTGCAGGAACCTAAGGAAATAAAATAAAAAATCACCTATCACCTTCTCTAGGACTTAATGCTGTCATAAAAACATCCATAAATCTTTCTATGCTGTCATAAAAACATCCATTTAAAAAGCTGTTCCATAAAAACAGATCATACAAACATACTTTCTAACAACAACAATATAGATTATAAAACAAATGCAACTCACTTTCTTGGTACCAGGTCCACAAATGTCAGGTCCAAACATAATTTCATAAGGAGTTTCTCCATGCATGTCCTTCTGTTCAAGCTTGCAGTCAAACACCTTCAGGTATCCACCACCACAGTCAATGTCTTGTTCATGTTTGACTGAGAATTGTACCACTAATGGCTTGCCTTCGTTTGAGAAAGGCTTAAATTTGGTAGACAGAGCATAGAACCTTGCATCTTCTGAGGTCTGTAAGCCTGAAGTAAAATGTTTCTTTAAGTAGCTGTTGCAGGCAATTTTAATACTAGAAACGAGTCTGGCATCCTATCCTATCCTTTCCACACAGATCAGTCAAATCTGTCTGCTAGTTTAAGATATTAGCACATTCAAACTTCTACCCACCAAAGCACTCATACTTATGTCCACAGAACAATATTACTCACAGAGCTTATGTCCAAGACGTTTATTAGTCAACTTGCCTTGCAAACCGCAAACATTGACCAGCACTAACGTTTTTACAGCATGATTAGGTAGTTTAGGTCCAAATATGTTTGAATTGTCAAATGAAGTATAGTGTCACGCTTATTATTTTACGAAGTAAGCAGAGAGCACTAACATGATTATCACCTACGAGCAAGTTCTTATAACTTGAACTAATTAAGGTTTGCCGCGTTGCTATCAGCAATATACTTTGTCTTGTCCAAGGCCAACTGCTTAGCTTCAAAACTTGTCTTCTAGTCGAGTATACCTATGTTTTCGACATTTGGTAAAAAACCACTAAATAAAAGTTATTAGGTACATGTATAAAACATGGGCTGTACCTACCTTTATCTTCCTCAGGATCATTGTAGAACTTTCCAGCAGTTAGCTTGAATTTGCCGAACTCTTTTCCAGGATGTTCACTGTAGATCCAATTTGATTCCCACGAATCTGTAAATTAACATTTTATATCGTTAATTTACTAATTAATAGGAAAAGGGACAATGTTCCTCATGATAGCCGGCTTTCTAAAAATCGATAGAACATGTAGGTGTTGAATTAATAATTGAAATATCAATAAATACTTACCATCTGGGAATTTCTCTTCGAAATACACATCACAATTAACTGAATATAATGCCAGCAAACTGGCAAAAAATAAAATTAGAGACTTCATTTTGAACATGCACAACCGCACCGGCAAAAATTAGCCACGAAATAAGTTTACGAAATTGGCGTGTCTTCTATTATTCAATTCCTCGTTAAATTTCCTATTTCGCTCACTCTCGTACATTTTGCCTTCAAAGAAGAAAGATAGCAACATTAATGGAAATGTGCTACGACTTAAAAGACAGAAATGGACATAGCATATTTTCCTAAGCTAGAAAAAGATACATTGCTTCAAAGCGTCATTGAATGACGTTGAGTTACGCAGACAGATGGAAAGCTTTCATTGGTCAACATTAGCAAATAGAAATTGAACACAGTGCCACATTCAAATTTACGAAACAGCGCGAAAATTCAAATTTAATACAAAATAAAATGTTTTGCATTTTTTTTAATATTTTTATAGTAATAATTTGATCAAAAGCTAAAACTTACTTCCTAACATTAAGTGACTTTATTCGTTAGCTATATTTATAAGATATTTATTATTGGTTTAATTTAATTATTACGTTCTTTAACCTCGCATAGGTCATTGCTCCTGAATATTCAGTTTCATAGCATACATAAAGCCACGACAACCAATCACGATTTCACATGACAGCGAAACGAGATGCAAATATCGGTTATCTTATAATAGAAAGAGACACACATAAGAAAATATGTGGTCCTAATAAATTCTGATAAAAAAGCAATTAAATTAAATAATATTAACGAGACTCATCATTTAAATGTGTATTGCATACATTTATATAATGAAGTTTATCACTTAGTTTCATTTTATTATATTTTTATCCGTTTTAGAATGTATCTTACCTAAATGCCCACATACCTACCTAGCTAATATATATTTTAGTTCACCTCGGTATTTGGTCTACCATAAGAGGTAGGCCAAGGTAGGCTGAGACACAACCAGGGCACCCACGACTAGCCGAAGGCATTTAATCCCACAATGTGACAATAGTAGTTAGTGTCAAGCTTATCGTCAATCGGGCTCGTTTCCAATCCCGGACACGCTATTTTTATTGGAATATTCAAAATAAACATATTCTTTTTCTTTTGTCGCCTGACCCCAGGCATCGAATCCAGCTTTTGTCTGGAAGCTTGTCTCTGTTTATAATAATAGTTGCTCAAAATAAAAGAGTATTTATTCAAAAAAGTACACGCAGAGTAGTAAATAAATGTCTGAATGTCTGTGTCCAGACTCAAACTAAAATTTACCTATGATTGCCTTTGACCTTTAAAGTGGGTACCAGATACCTACTTCTACCTACTTCCTTGAATAAATATCATCTTGCCTGTTGTCCACCTATATGTAAATAGATAAAATTACCGCTAGTCAGAAATAAATATCGTTAGTCACTATAGCTCCAATGACTGACGATAAGGTACCTACCTAAAGCCGGAAATAAATATCCATATTCGATCAGAGGTGATAGTTCCTTGATATAAGACGATCCAGTCGATATGCACACTTAAGTATCAGCTAGGTATTTGATTAGATACCTACCTACCTACCTACCTAAATGTTAATCTGTATTACCATTGATGTGTTGTTTTGCCGTTTCTTCTCCTGTCTGGCTAGGTTTGGAAACGGTGGTAGTTTACAGTAGATAGAGATAATTAATTTACATTGTAGAAATTGTTTCTATTAATAAATGATCATGTAATCTCAAAATCATCACAAAAAACAGTGTGTAAATAGTAAATAAATAAGTAATTAGGTAAAATTACTAAATTGATTAAAACCTATAAAAATATTTGCACACCACAAGTTGGTAGAATATGTTGGAACGCTTAAATCATTTTGTATCATCTTTGTAACACTCATATTCCGCAATTAAATATTTTTCTTTTCTTTTCTATAAATTCAGAACCGCTCAACATCCGTTGTTCTATACTAAATTATCCCTGTACCTTTAAACAAGATATTTATCTACAGATTCCAGGATATTGTATGAATTTGTAAGAAAGTAATCTGGTAATGAACTCTTCCCACCGCTGTCGTCGACATATTTATTAGATTATTTCAGTAGATTTGGTTAGCGCCACCTATAATCACTTCCATACATGTATGCTGAACCACACCGCGGCGGATTTGTCCATAAATTTGATGTACTATAATGACCCGACATGCTGTGCATCCAAGTGTTTTTTTCATTTTTTTATTATATTAGAAGGCAAACAATTAGTCGGATTTTCTGATGTTAAGAAATTCACGCCGCCTAGAGACACCAAAGGAAAAGGTAAGTTTAACCGGCTACCTTACCCTCCGAACCGGAACACGTCAACAGGACACTATGACGGCAGGAATAGGTAAAGTGGGAGTAGCAATCTGGGCGAGTCAGTGCAAAACTCTACCGCCTAGTAGGATGCCACAGACCACATTGAAGAGACGGTAAGCCTATGCTCGCATTTTACGAGCTGCCTGGCAGGAAGGCAGATGGTCTATTCTGTAAAGGAGTCCGGACTAACACGAGGAGGACATGTACGATATCTTTTAAATACTGGTAATAGGTACTCTAGTTCGAAGACAGAAGTACTTATTTTCCTAGAAAAAATTGGGTCAGTTTTTTTCACTTGCCTTATTTAAGCGCAGCAAAATTTGAAAAAAAAATCATAACAACGTCTCGATTTTATGCTTAAGTATGTGTTTTTTTTCGTAAGATATCTAATGATATCGAGATGATTTTTTACTACATAAATGTTTTGAACATCCCACTAGTGGTTTTAAGTTGGATATACCTAATTTCCTCTTCACCATTATTATAATTTAATAATGCATCGATTACATTACATTTATTATATTACATACATTTTTGAGGGGCATTTTGCCCCTCAAAAATGTGGTCAACTTAAACAAGAATTTATGCATACCTAGGTGTACGTGTAACTCAAAAACCACTACATAGTCGAATTATGATATAATTAATAAAGGACCATCTGAGAATCAAGACCCAACTCTTAAAAAAATAGTCATCATAATCGGTTGGTAATTGGCCAAGTAATGCCGTAACAAACATGCAAAAAAACCCAACTTTAAAAAAAATCAATCAATTCAATAACCGGTTGGTAATTGACCAAGTAATACCGTAACAAACATGCAAAAAACCCAACTTTAAAAAAAAATCAATTAATTCAATAATCTTTTATCTTAGAAAATGTCAATGTCGAAATAAATGTCAAAGTTGGGCTCAGCTAGAATTAGCTTTTTCCTGGGAAGATTAAAAAAAGATCCGCTAGGGGCAGCACCGGTGAGGGGGTACATATGTTTTGATTTCTCTATTGACAACAACGCTAAATATATACGTCTTATTAATATTAGAATATTACTTTATTTGTAAACTATTTTGTTCAACTTCGATTTCAGTTGGTCCAGGTTCAATCGGAGTTAAGTTCATTAGCAATTGCTCAACTTTTATTTCTAAAATTAACTGTTCGTCTAGACTTAAATCGTAATCATCATATTTTATGCTTAGCAAAGTATTCCACATCCAACTAATTTCCTTTTTACTTTGAACTATTGAAACAAATCTGGATGTGAACTGATTTTTATCGTTTAAATATTGTTTTTTTTATTCAGAATAAAACTTATTATTGATTTCTTTAGGTGTTTACGTTTGGTGGGATAGCTAACAGTTAAAACATTGTCTGGATTATTGCCTAATTTTTTGCCTTAATTCCATTCTTTTAATTTTGATGTGCATGTGCGTACATCACAACTGTAACGTACAGTATAATCCTAAAGTTTGTAAAGTAAAGCAACAACATGAGAACAGTTCTCTGAAGGAGATGCTGGACACTGACACTGATCATTTATAATTTTGCTTTTATTCTTATCCAAAGCTATACTTATTTTATACTTCACAGTGACTCGAATAGAAGATTGTACGTCTGGTCTTAAGTAATACACCAAATCATTCACATTGTCTTCCATATTTGACACAAAGTAGTAGTCTTCCTCTTTGAAGTGCTTTCGGATTTCCAGAATTCGGAAGCTGTTCGTCATAGTCAGATAATGTAGCATTCAAATCTAAAGTATCAATAGGATCGGTAGTAATATAATTATACTCATTGCTATCATTAGCAAAGAAAGAGGGATAGCTTGGGATAGAAAATTTGCCCAGTTTGTAGTAGGAAAAGTGTAGGATTTTGAACTTGGTAGAGATGGATTGAGTAATTTCATACGTTGCTGTTTATCCGCTAGACGTTTACCACCATCAATTCAAATAAAATTTTATATATTATAAATATTATTATTAATAATAATATGTTTAAAGTTGTTGTCAATAGAAAATTCAAAACATATGTACCCCCCACCGGTGCTGCCCCTAGCGGATATTTTTTTTATCTTCCCAGGAAAAAGCTAATTCTAGCTGAGCCCCAACTTTGACATTTATTTTGACATTTTTTTACATTTTCTAAGATAAAAGTTTTTTTTATGATATTGGAAGGCAAACAAGCAGACGGATTTCCTGATATTAAGAAATTCACGCCGCCTAGAGACACCAAAGGTAGTAATGGCGCGTTGCCAACCTGACGCCCGGATGTTAGAC
>NJDD01008189.1:54276-67769 GCA_002245505.1 Calephelis nemesis | reverse complement strand
TACGATAAAAAAAACTAATTTTCAAGAGTTTTGCATGCTAAGTTCACGAGGGTGGGAGAGCCGGCTGAAGAGAAAACTTGAATATTAACGTTATGGATTTTTGACATCTGTATATGGTTGGGGAATGTATTTAATATTTTCATCAACGGCGGTTGGTAAAACTTCCAATATTTCTCAATCAAAAGAATCACTTGTACGGTTACCGTATTTCTCATAATTTATTATTTTTTAAACAGCCTACAAGTTTTGTATGTAAGAGCATCATCAGGACTAAAATTTGAACTACTAGTTAATACGTACGTAACACAGTACAAGTGTTTTTTCATTCAAAAAAAAGTTGGGTTGGGGATTAATTTCGCAAAAAATGCTTTACTAATTAGTATAAACGTATTTTAATAAATGTAGTAAATACAATTTCATTTGTTTGATTTTCTTCGAGAACAAAAAAGTTGAGTACATAACGGCCGGAGAAATGAAACACACAGTATGAAATGCGGCGAAAATTTACTGTGGTTTTATCTAGCCCCCGACGTACGAATTTTAGATCTGGTCACGTGTCCTGACACGGGTTTATCTTTACCCACCCATCACAAAAGGTACACAATGCCATTGAAGAAGTTTTCACTTCAAACTTTCTTGAAACATGAACTTTAATTTCATAAAGATAAGTTGAAGAAAATATTATATATGTATACAGGGTTACTGACAATTGGACCGGATCCTTTTAAAGGTTTGCAGGAGTGTTGGTCCGGAATCCTTTGCAGAATCTACCATCTGCCTTCCTGTGTCAGGCAGCTCGTAAAAGGCGAGCATAGGCTTACCGTCACTAGCACCGTGACATCTGACTATGTGGTAGAGTTTTGCAGCGACTCACCCGGACTGGTACCACCGCCTTAGGTACCTATTCCTGCCGCCATAACGTCATGACGTGTTCCAGTACGGAGGGTAAGGTAGCCGGTAAACTTACATTTGCTCGAGACCTAAAATCCTGGCCTCAGGTTGGCAACGCACCATTACCACCTTTGGTGTCTCTAGGCGGTGGAAATTTGTTACCATCAGGAAATCCGTTTGCTTGTTTGCCTTGCCTATCATAAAAAAAGGGGAGGTCAATTGCTACCATTATGACGTCAGTATTGTATATCCAAAATTGGACCAGTTTTGGCTTTTCTAAAACTGTGAATAAAATTATAATCTGAACACTATTTTTTGCCATCGTATTTTTAAGGAGGAAAATCAGATTTTCTAAAAAAAATCATTATCTCAAAACTGATTGTAGGTGACAACACCTTAAAAGGATAATGGATCCAGTCCAATTACCAATAACCGTGTATATTCAACACCTATGATGTTACTAACGACGCAAACTAATTTCTATCGTAACTAGCTGCCCGCTCTCGCTTCGCTTCGGTTCGGTAAGCGGTTTTTTTTAATCTATCGAAGAGGAAAAATCCTACCATACATAGTTTTGTTAAAACTCAAAAGGTTTTGGCAGGGGTTTCGAGGAAAGCTCCCGATCGGCTTGTATTGATCGTTGATCGTTGGTTTCTACAAAACATAAACTTAGTACACACTACAATCTTCCTCAAGATTTTTTCTATGTATTGTTGAAAACCGAATGAAAATCCGTTCAGTACTTTTCTAGTAAATCGCGAACAAACAGACAGACGCGTCGGGAGACTTTATTTTATAATATAATATATTGATAAGAAACTGAAGAAACTGTAGTATTTTTATGTAATAAGTTTAAAATGCAATGTTTCTAAACCTTGCAACGTTTTAATATAGAGTAGATTATTTACATACCCCGCTATGTATCCATTAACTCTAAAGATTTGGCGAGTTGCATTTCTGAAGTTTGCAGCATTCTTAAATTTCAAGGAGTCGTAGTATTCAGATTCAGGGTAATATGTTCCATACGCATACAAAATACCGCTAAAAATTAAACAGCAAGTTATTTAAAAGCTGACGTCATAAACTCTGACATGAAATGAATGAAATCAATTCTTCATGTCGATCCAGGTCATCTGTGTATTATATCCTGCACCTTTTGGTATGAAACAAAGCGTATATTTGGACAAGAAAATATTAATGAGTTCTATGAATGTCTGTCATCTTTAAGTTTTAATGAAGTTCTTACTTGTGATAATTGTGAAGAGGCTTTTAATGAATTTCATGATACTTTTATATTATTTTATGAATTATGTTTTCCAAAAATTCAAATTAGGATGTCAAACAAGCCAATAAAAAACAAATGGCTGTCTAAAGGTCTTTTAAAATATTGTAAAGTAATACATCAGTTATATTTAAATTATCGTTATTCCTAATTTAACAAAAAGGGAAATAAGACAAGTTACTAACGCTATAAAAAGGTATTATCTAAATGTATACTAGAATCACAGAAACAGGCATCGTTAAAATATATTGTACAGTCTTCTAATAAATGTAGAGCTTCATGGGATATAATCAAAATTACATTTCAAAACAGAATATCTAAAGAAGAAATACAACAAATTAAAATAAATAAATCGGTATACACTGATGCTCAAGAAATTTGTAATCATTTCAACAAGTTCTTTATAAATCAAACTAAATCTTTTTATAAAAATCAGGCTTGTTCTACAAATAGCTCAAAATCTCATAATTTGTCTAATCATAGTAAAACTATGTTTTTGACACAAGTTGATGAGCATGATTTAGTTAAGGTTATACATAATTTGAAAAACACTAGAGCAACTGGCTATGATAATATAAGCACAATAATATTAAAGAATGTTGGCAGTGTGATATCAAAGCCTCTTTGTCATATAATTAATTTATCATTTTTAGAAGGAAAATATCCTGATCGTTTAAAAAAGTCTATTGTCAAGCCATTATTTAAAATAGGGGATATGTGTGACATGAACAATTATAGACCAATAACTTTAATTCCAGTCATTTCTAAGATTTTTGAAAAAATAATGTATGACCAATTATGTATACAGTTATCTATTTCAGTTTGATTTATAAAAAAAATAATCAATACGGATTTAGAAAAGGTAGGTCTACAGTTTATGCATGTTTCGACTTGGTTAAAAAAGTAACAGAATGCCTAAATAGTAAAAAGTTTCCCTTGCTGTATTTTTAGATATGAGTAAAGCGTTTGAATTTGTATCACATAAAATTTTGTTAACGAAACTTGAGAGATATGGTATTAGAGGTAATTCATTACAATGGTTTAAAAGCTATTTAGAGAATAGAAAGCAATGTGTTGAGATTTCAAAAGTAAGTGGAAACCGCAAGAAAGTATATAATTCAAGTTATCTTTTTAATGACTGCGGTGTACCAAAAGGTAGTGTTTTAGGGCCATTACTTTTCTTAATTTACATAAATGATTCCTGATGCTATCAATCATGATTCAATTTTGTTTGCTGATGATACTACACTTCTCATCAAGAGCAAAAATAAAAATGATTTATTGGAAGAAACAAGTAAAACTTTCACTAAAGTGACAGAATGTTTAAATGAAAATAATCTAAAAATAAATCTTACGAAGACAAAATTAGTTAAATTTGAAACACATTATAGAGATAAGTACTAAAAAATTTAATGTTATTTTAAATAATACTACTATTGATAATGTAGATTCTATTAAATTCCTACAAATAAAAATCGATAATTTTTGTAACTGGAAATCACATATTGATTTACTTTGCAATAAAATCGATAGGTTTGTATATGTGTTGAGAAGAATTAGAGAAGTGTCAGAATTAAAAGCATCTCTGTTAGCTTATCACGGGTATGTTTCTTCCGTTTTGCAGTATGGTATTCCTATTTGGGGAAATTCTGTAGAATTAACTAGACTCTTTAGAGTTCAGAAGAAGTGTATACGTGCGATATGTAGTGTCAATCAATTACATTCATGTAAGCCACTTTTTAAGTCACTTAAAATATTACCTTTGCCTTGTTTATATATATTAGCTGTATGTGTATTTGTAAAAAAACATCATCATTTGTTTTAGACGAATGCTGAAGTGCGTTGAAGGTTGGTCACATTTTAGAAATAGTGAAAAACTGCATATGCCTAACCAAAAACTCAACATTTACAAAAATAATGTGTATTGCATGTCCATTCGTATATACAACAAAATTCCTGATAATCTTAAATCACTTCCATTAAATAAATTTCGAAAAAAGGTATTCAACTTACTTTTAGAGAAAATATATTACAGTGTCAAAGATTTTCTTGTAGACAAGAATAAATAATAAAGTATTTCTAATATGATTGGTTGCCGGGGAGTTTGTTTTGCCGTTTCTTCTCCTGTCTGGCTAGGTTTGGAAACGGTGGTAGTTTACGGTAGATAGGGATAAATTAATTTACATTCTAAAAATTGTCTGTATTAATAAATAGTCATGTAATAAATACAAAATACAGTGTGTTGTAGATAGTAACTAAATAATTAAAATTAATAATTTGATTAAAACCTATTAAATATTTGCACACCACAAGTTGGGAGAATATGTTGAAACGCTTAAATAATTTTGTAACATCTTTGTAACACTCATATTCCGCAAATAAATATTTTTTTCTTTTCTTTCTTTTCTTTTACCACCAAAGGTGGTAATGGTGCGTTGCCAACCTATGCCGAAATGTTAGGCATCGAGCAGAAATATGTTTAACGGCTACCTTACCCTCCAAACCCAAGCACGTCAACGGCAAGCATTAGACGTTATGGTGGCAGGAATAGGTAAGGCGGTGATACCAATCCGGGCGAGTCGCTGTGAAACTCTACCAGCTAGTCAGAGGTCACGGTGTTAGTAACGGTAAGCCTATGCTCGCCTTTTACGGGCTGCCTGGCAGGAAGGCAGATGGTCTAATCTGCAAAGGGTACTTAAATAGACACCAGAATATCCCTGAACAAATCACACAAATTGAATCTAACCCCAAAGTTAGCAAATTATATGCTTGTGTTATGGGTGTTAATCAACGATACTATTACATATAAATACTTAAATAGATACCAGAACATTTTTTTAATAAACACCCAGACCCGGAAATGCAGACATCTAAATGTTCATCACACAAATGCCTGCCCCCGTCGGGAATCAAACCCAAGCCTCGCGGTTGGTCGATGCAGTTAGGCGAGTACGCTAGCCACCCAGACCTGAAAATACAGACAGCCACAAACTAAATGACTTTTGAACATTTGGAATTTTTGCTTTTAGTTTTATATAGAACGACATTTGATCAAAATTTGTTAAATTAAAGAACTTATAAAATTGGTCCAGATATTATGAAGAAATCAATAAACATTTAATAAGCACGAAAATATAGGATTAAAAAATTTATTCTCCCCCTTTATGCAAATTAAATTAATAAATTAAAATATTTACTCACTTGCAAAATAGGACTGGGTAATTATTTATCAAATTAGCAAGCCATGGTGCGCTACCACCACTATATAAATCATATTGCATTTTGTCATACGCTTTGCCAAGAACTTGTAAAGGACGATCTCCAACGTGCAAATTACACCGAACGTCCGGGCGTTGTAAGTGCTCTAAATATAACGATGAGGATAGATTTCTTTTTCCAGGAAAGCTCCATCTATCACGTAGTTGTCTTCCTTCAAGTAACCTTAATGCCCTGCTGTATAGCTGTTAAAAAATATATAATTATAATTAAACATGGCACGTGCTATTTGTGAAGAATAAAGGTCGAAGTTTTCCTATTAACCAGCTCGTATAAGGCGTTCATTTTGTTTCTCATACCGTTTAAGCAATAACTTGCTACAACTCAACTAAATTAGTTTTTTTTGAAAATGACTTATGCTTTGCCAACATCCCGGTTTTTACAACTTTACCGGGCTTTGATCAAATTAGTACTAACGCCTTACCCATACACGCGAAGAATACAAAAAACATCGTGGTTGTGTTTATATTTAGAGGGTTTTGAAAAATAATTTAAAAAAAAGATAGCGATAACTTAAAATAAATTTAGTTGGGGGCCCAAAAAATCTACCACTACCGTACATTTGTTGTCATCAGAATTTAACATGTTTGCATGGATGCATGTTTGGATGGATCAATATTTATGCCTCTTTTAATATTACCGTTAACATACATAAATCTTTTGAACGTGTCTTTACCTAAGCGGCTGGACCAATCAATATAAAATTTTTAATGTATATTTCAATGGACGATTTGAAAACGCAGAGGTAACCACGAAGCACTGCTGACGGTATGTTACTTATCGAATATGGCACGAAGTTTGACAGCTCAACTAGTTTCACATCACATAATTTTATAGATATATATATAAGATTCTCGTGTCACAGTGTTCGTTCCCGTACTCCTCTGAAACAACTTGACCGATCTCATGAAATTTTGTGAGCATAATGTGTAGGTTTGAGAGTCGGTCAACATCTATTTTTCATATCCCTTAGTGATAAGGGTTGTCCACCGTTAACATGTTTTACTATAAATAATTTAGGTCAGCTAATTTTATAATATAATTAACAATTACTTAAATCAGTTGTTTTCTGAAAAATATAATGCAAATGCCTTTAAAGTAACAGAGAAAAAGTTTTTTCCAGCTAAATACATCAGAATTAATCTCATCATCATGTACTCTCGTGAGTTGAGTGTAATTGAGTTGGAATATCAAATACAAAGAACTTACCTTAACAGCAGTTGCGTACGCAGTATAATTTGGGTACGTTTTGATTTCTGGGTCTAGTAGACTGGTTGCTTGGGCTTGTAATCTCTGAACTGTATTTGCTGTTTGTTTATCCAAAAGTCCCAGTACACGGTTATATGGGCCGTCATCAAACTTGATATCAGGTTCGTTAAATCCATCAAAAAGTATTAAACCCTAAACAAAAGTAATATAACTGTTTTAGAAGATTACAGACGACTGTCTCATATTGACGACACTGATATTTGAGTTCTTTTAGATCACGAGTGCAAGTCTCCTTTAGTTTAATCTATAAGAATAATTATTAGTTAAGCAATGCTTAGGAGGTTACTTAACTATTTTTTATGAATAAGGCAGTAAGTAGGTAGAATAGAATAAAAAAGAATGATTAATTCAATGTAGGTAAGTACGTCGTTATCTGGGCAATTTCTGCCACTGTTCTAGTGTTCTTCTCTGTTCTAGTGGAATAATCCAAGTAAACCAAATTAATGATGACTAGTGTGATATAAAGTCATTGCATCTCGTAGAAAACAGAACAGTGGGTGGACTACACCCAAAACACAATTTATTTTTTACAACTCATTTTAAAACATTTGTGAAAAGTTACTTTTACATAAATTTCATAGCTTTTAAACGTAACTAGTTGTGTAACTAGGTATTTACTCATTTTAGAACAGAATTTATTTTAGTTATCGTGAAAGCGGGTAAAGTAAACTAATCTAATCTAATTACTTACAACTAATTTTACATACCTGTATATCAAATGGTGATTTATCTCTACCGTTTTCAAGTATCTTAATACCGATCGATGATGCGTGGACAGATCCATAAATATTACCCACTAAAAATATGGGAGCCGTTTGCATTTCTTTAAATACTAAACGAATTT
The DNA here is from genome assembly GCA_002245505.1 of Calephelis nemesis. Taxonomy (NCBI): domain Eukaryota; kingdom Metazoa; phylum Arthropoda; class Insecta; order Lepidoptera; family Riodinidae; genus Calephelis; species Calephelis nemesis. Next base: position 60,207 of record NJDD01008189.1, on the reverse strand, counting down.
GTTTCATAAAAGTGTACAGCTGCTGGCCAACCTAAAATTAATAATTTAAAAATACACAAACAAAGTATGTAATTTCATGTAGCCAAGTGGTCCGTTCAGCTGATAAATAGATTCAGGTAACGTGCCTCTTGAGTCGTAGGTCAAAACAGCGATATAATATGAACCTTGTGTCTACACTCAGAAAAATATGAGTCTTTACTACATATTATGAGTGGGTGCCCAAGTTGTGCCTCTGCCTGAATCTGCGACGATATAGACGTAAAGATACTTACTACGTATTCTGAAATTCATGTTTCTTGTATTTTGTACCAAAGTGCGTCTTCTGTACATACTACTATTCCTATATTACTATATTGATTAGCGACGTGCTGTCCGCGTATCTATATGGAATACTCATAGTATTCGTACAGTTAATGCTCTTGGGTTAATTCACGTAGGTGAATTAAATACAATTTTAGTAAATTTTTATTTAAATAAGGCGTAGAGAAGTGACGACCCCACCGCCCGCTGTGTAGTATGTACCACCAGCGCAATCAGTCAACCAAGTTCCAAGTGGATGGAAGTAAAATTGCTGACGCAGGTCGGGCAGCAGCGTCCTTGTGAAAGCTTCCACCCTACTGTTGATCCCCAACCCGCCCGCCAAGCGTGGGGATCATGGCAAACCCCCCTAATCACAAACTACCAAAACCTTGGCCCCCAGTCTCCGGCAGCTCCGCTTAACCGAGTCTACGGTAGCGGACTCGGTAACAGCAGAGCAGGGGGTGCGAAGAATCCCCGGACGGACGTAGGCTACCAGCTGACGAACCTGGCCCTGGTAACGCACAACTACCGCACGCTCCGGCCTGACGAGAAGATCCTGGAGTTGGAAAAGTGTTTAGACAAGTTACGCTGGGACGTTGTGGGATTATCTGAAGTCCGAAGACAGGGAGAGGACTCGATAATCCTAAAGTTCGGTAACTTGTTCTACCACCGGGAAGGTGACGCCCTATCCCAGGGCAGTGTCGGGTTTAGTGTCCGGAGGTCGCTCATCAACAACGTGGAGGCGATCGGAAGTGTGTCGACAAGGGTGGCGTACCTGATACTCAGAATTACCAAACGGTATTCGCTGAAGGTCATATAGGTCGACGGTCGACGAGGTGGAGACAATGTACGAGGACATATCAAAAGCCATCCATACCTCCAAAACGCACTACACGGTGGTGATAGGCGACTTCAATGCAAGGCTGGGTAAAAGAGATAGTGATGAGCTGAAAGTGGGGCAATTTGGTGTTGGTAGGCGTAATCCAAGAGGCCAACGGTTGGCTGAATTTTTGGAGAAGGAAGGACTCTTTATGACGAATTTCTTCTTCAGAAAAAAGCCACATCGTAAATGGATCTGGATTAGCCCGGATGGGTCGATAAAAATGAGATAGATTTTGTCTACTAGACGCCACATATTCAATGATGTCTCTGTGATGTAATGATAGGCTGAAAACCTGTAGTGATCATCGGATGTTAAGAGGTACATTGAATGTCAACACAAGGCTTAAACGGTCGCGGCTCCACAAGTCTACGCTCCGTCCAACCCCAGTCCAATGCCAAAATACCGAAAACTTTCAGCTCGAACTTCAAAATCGCTTCGAATGCCTGGCAGAATGCGAATCAACGGACGATTTGAACAATGGGTTTGAGCAAGCTATCCAAGAGGCCAGTTCGAAATTCTTTAAGACCCAAAGCAAGAAAAGAACTTGAAAACTCTCCCTCCGAAAGCTTTTTAATTCCGTCATCCTCGAAGGCAGTGTTCCAGAAGCGTGGACCAGAAGTGTGGTGGTTCTCTTTTTCAAGAAAAGTGACAAAACCTTAAAAAAATTATAGTCCTATCTCGCTTCTGAGTAACGTTTACAAGTTGTTTTCAAGGGTCATCACGAACCGAATATCACGCAGGTTAGACGATTTTCGACCTCCCGAACAAGCCGGGTTTCGCAAAGGCTTTAGCACCGTAGACCACATTCATATGCTGCGCCAAATTATACAGAAGACCGAGGAGTATAATCGGCCATTATGTCTAGCGTTTGTGGACTACGAGAAAGCCTTCGATTCGGTTGAGACATGGGCGGTGCTTCAGTCATTACAGCGATGCCGCATCGACTATCGATACATCGAAGTGTTGAGGTGTTTGTACGAAAAAGCCACTATGTCGGTCCGATTACAGGATCAGAGCTCGAAACCGATCCAGTTGCAGAAAGGTGTTAGACATATATTTATATATTATATTATATTTCTCCGAAACTGTTCACTGCTGCACTGGAAGATGTCTTCAAGCTTCTGAACTGGAAAAGACTCGGCGTCAATGTCAATGGCGAATACATCATTCACCTTCGATTCGCAGATGATATCGTGGTCATGGCGGAATCGCTGGAAGACTTGAGCAAAATGCTTGGTGACCTCGATAAAGTTTCCCAACAGGTGGGTCTTAGGATGAACTTGGACAAGATGAAAGTCATGTTCAACGTTTATGTTGCACCTATACCAGTTCGCGTTGGGAACTCAATTCTTGAAGTTGTTGATCAGTATGTGTACCTAGGTCAAACTGTTCAGTTAGGTAAATCCAACTTCAAGAAAGAGGTCGATCGCCGAATCCAACTCGGATGGGCAGCATTCGGGATGTTAAAGAGGATCTTCTTGTCCGAATTACCGCAGAGCTTAAAGTCGAAAGTCTTCGACCAGTGCGTGTTACCGGTGACGACATATGGAACTGAGACTTGGCTGTTAAATGGGGGCCTCTTAAATAAGGTTAGAGTCGCTCATCGTGCTATGGAGAGAGCTATGCTCGGTGTTTCTCTGCGAGATATGATCCGTAATTCGGTGATCCGCAAGAGAATGAGAGTAACCGACATAGTTCAGAGAGTCAGCAAGCTAAAGTGGCAATGGGCAGGCCACATTGCTCGCAGAACCGAAAACCGCTGGGGAAGAAAGGTTCTCGAGTGGCGGCCCCGCACCAGAGGACGTTGTGTTGGACGACCTCCCACCCGGTGGACTAATGATCTGGTCAAAGTCGCGGGGAGTCGCTGGTTACAAGCGGCTGGTGATCGTGACTTGTGGCGCTCTTTGGGGGAGACGTATGTCCAGCAGTGGACGTCTTCCGGCTGATGATGATGATGATGAGTTAAATACACTTTTAGTAAACATGAATCACCTGTCCTGCTTTTCATGCTGCTTGTTTGCCTTTCAATATCATAAAAAATTAAATAAAAGAATATATAGGTAAATAAATTTGAAGTAGACTTTGTTTATCTAAACAAAACATATTTAAAAATAAATCCCTCAGTACTCTTAAATCACCTTGGTTAACTCATTTTGGTGTATCAGGTCGGTACCTATATTTAGCTTCATTACTGCAAGATAGAAATTTCGAAGGTTGGAAATACATTTTACTACAACTCAAGGATCGCCGGAATACAACCATTTCTTAAATATTTAAAAATAATTTGGATGAGCCATGAAGTTATGGATTTGTAGTCGGTTTTTGGAGAAACGCATAGGCTATGTTGAAAGTTGTCATATCAGCATAAGCAAAACAATTAAAAATTCGCCAATTTTTTTGTTAAAAAGACGCCGACTCCAAACGTTAAGCTCTAACTGTCAAAAAATGACAAATTCGTATGCGAGGCCCAATTAGGCTTGGAAAATGGTAAATACCAAATTAGTAATTACTAGCTGACCCAGCAAACTTTGTATCGCATGACATTTATGCTTAGATAGTAGTGCAGTCTGTCGGACCTAATGTGAAACATTCCAAAATCAACAACTACTTATTATTAAAAAGTTAATTAAACATTTTTCAGGAGACCAAAATGTTAATCTAAACCATTCTCAAATTCCTTTGACCAAAAAAAGTATCTTCACGCCCATATCCCCGAAGAGGTAGGCAGAGGCGCAACCAGGGCACCCACGACTAGCCAACTCCTCCTTTCCTTTGAACACACACAAAAAAATTCATCAAAATCGGTCCTGTCGTCTAGAAGGAGTTCAGTGCCAAACACACGAACGCAAGAATTATATCATTTCTAGAAATTATTCGCTAAAAGCGTGTATACAAAAAATAATATAGGTATCTACCTGATTCACCTAAGTGAATTCACCTAGGTAGTTTAAGAGTACGAAGGGATTTATGTTTAAATTTATTTACATATTTTTTGTATGCTATGAAAAGCGGGACAGGTGATTTGGTTTTACTAAACGTGTATAACTCATCTAAGTGAATTAAATGTATGAAGCGGTAATTTTAATGCACCCAGATTTTTAAAGTTTACTTAAAGTCTTTTTAATTCACCTAGGTTAATTAACCCAGTTACATTAAATGTACGAAGCTAATAATATAGGGAACTACTTTACTGTCACATAATTTCAAATACATAAGCGTAAGTTTTATAAATCTAATACCGTAACGACTAAGGTTTTTTAGGCTTAAGTATCCTTCGTCTGTAATGTTACCTATAGCTTGCCGCTGCATCGTTTCTCGTCTGAAGGGTAAGGTATCCGCTAAAGATATTTATGTAAGAGAAATGACCTTGAGGCTGCGTTCAGACGACACGCGCACGCCAAGCGCACGCCATGCTCGCCATCACACGCGTCGAACACGCTTTGATTTTTTTTCGACATATTTTGAGCCCTATTGTCACACCAATATTCTCAAATTGCATTAACCAAATCAATCCGCCCACGCCACGCGCCCTTCGACGAATTCCAGTCACTAGTAGTGCAAGCTAGTGCGAGGCGTGCGCGTACTGAGTGCGGGTCTAGGACGAGTTCAACGCGGGCTGAGCGCGGGTCTAGGACGGGCTCAACGCGTGCTGAGCGCGGGTCTAGGACGGGCTCAACGCGTGCTAAGCGCGGGTTTAGGGCGGGCTCAACTCGTGCTGAGCGCGGGTCTAGGACGGGCTCAACGCGTGCTGGGCGCGGGTCATCTGAACATGCCCTCATAGATATTGAAAAGCACGCATATTTGAAAACCTATTTAGAAGTCTCATTAAACATACCTGACTAGCATTCACGGCATAGCCTTTATCATTTTCGGTATAACTGAAGCCAGTGCCAGCTGGTGTGTCAATAACAAGGACTGAATGCCGTTTTGTCCAAGTGGCAATATTTTCTAAAAAGATAATAATATTATATGTCTAGTTATGAAAATCAAAAACAAACATTCATTAATATTAGTGACTACGCGAATATGGCACAGATTTTCGAAAAAGCTCATAAATGTGCATGTCATAGTTACGTAAAATTCTACTAGTTTATATGCTAATAGTAACCTGAAATTAATGATTAAAACTTTACTAAAGCTAAAGTAAATTTATTGGTTACTCCTCCCGCGAAACTATAACACGGCCATGGCCAAAATATACACAAGAATCAATCCAGTCAGCTGAGCTGTCATGGAACTCTAGTCTTTTCTTTATCCTTTTTCGTTCTTTTTTTAGTCTATTCTAAACTTAAAACGTTTAAAAATGGGAAGTACTTTTTAATACATTTAAATCTTTATTGGCATTCATTATGCTAAATTTTTATACACGTCATCAGACATGCGTGACAAAATATTTACTCATTTATTAAAAAACTTCGAAAACTATTTAACTTATAAACATATAATGCGACAAAGAGGCAATTTAAAGACATGTCAGCTAAGTGAGTTTAATTATACTAATATCAGCTAAATAATCAGAACTGAAACATACTAAAAAAACGGAATGAAACCAATGTCACAACTTACACCGTAATAAGACAACGCTGGACGAACTCAACGTGCCTCGACACTTACCTCTCTTTGTACCCCCCCCTAGATGTATGAAAAACTGCGCTTTTGGTTTCGTTCGCCACTTAAATATGATCCCAGGAACACTTAGAGCCAATGATCGCTTTTCTAGATGAATATATATCGTAATATATATAAAT
>NJDD01008189.1:33467-53739 GCA_002245505.1 Calephelis nemesis | reverse complement strand
GTAAACGGGAGACGAAAATATTGTTCAACTTATTTTACTCATTAATTACCATTAAATTGATATACAAATATTCGTATATTGTCAGGCAAACTGAAACCAATCCAGACTCCTATCCATATTACCACTTATCTGAATTCCCGTGATATGCAAATGTTTTTCTATCATTCTCCTACCTAATGCGATTCCTTCAAAGTGCGATGTGTTAATTAATAAAGGACATACGTTTATATCTATTCGATAGATACCTATAGGAATGTTGTTCGAGATAATTATTACCTACTAGTAGATAAGCATAGATTGTTTACTGTTTTTGAATCTATTATTGAATCAAATTCCCATAAGGTCTTTGTGTTGGTAAGGGCTCCTTTGTAGAATAGACCATCTGCCTTCCTTGCCAGGCAGCTCGTAAAAGGCGAGCAAATGCTCCCTGTCACTAACACCGTGAATTCCGACTAGGTGGTAGAGTTTAGCAGCGACTCGCCCGGATTGGTACCACCACCTTACCTATTCCTGCCGCCATAACGTCATGACGTGTTCCGGTTCGGAGGGTAAGGTAGCCGGTAAACTTACTTTTGCTCGAGGCCTAACATCCCGGCCCCAGGTTGGCAACGCACCATTACCACCTTTGGTGTCTCTAGGCGGCGTGAATTTAAGGAAGGAAGGAATTCTAGGAAATCCGTCTGCTTGTTTGCCTTCCAATATCATAAAAAAACCTATGTAGGTAATATATGGACGTCAGATATCGTTCGATTTGATTTTTTACGATTATATTGCGTCCATTACATACGACATATCTACAAATTATATGGACGCGAGATTATAGTAAAATATCATACCGAACGATATTTGACGTCCATATATTACATAGGTCCAAAGATATAATATGGGCGCGAGACTTTTATAAAAATTTTACATTTTTATTTATTCATTATATTCATTCATTCAGGGACATCAAATATCATTCCGACACATATCCTCCCAACTAAGCCAACTAATAATTTGTAAAAATACGTGAATTTTATCTTGCGCATATTATTATAATAAATACCTACCATTTCCTAGCTACTAAAATGTTCATCGAGTTTTACACCATTCCTAATTAAAATGTACCTGACAAGTTGCATATTGTAAAATAAGTAACCGTCAATTATGTATTTAGGTTTACACAGAGAAGTGGCAGATTAGGTATTTCAATTTAAAATAGTTTCAAACTCTACTATAGATGTTTTAGTAGTTAGGAAATTATGTTGTAGAATCGCGAAATAGAAATCATCGATTTTAATATACATAAATTCGCAACTTTGCACGAGTTAATCGAGACGATTTAATTGTTGATGCATCTGCTATAGATTGGTAAAATGTTTATGACAGTCCGAACGTGGATGCTAAGGTTGACCATTTAAATTCTAATATAATATCTCTGTATGATAACCACGCCCCTTTCCATTTTGTTAAAATTAAGAGAACACCAGCTCCTTGGATATCTAGTGAAGTGGACTATCTATGAATATGATTTTTAAAATGTATGAATGTAATGTATGAATGACGATTTTTAAAATGTACAGGTCCAGTAAGAACGGGTGTGCCTTCAAACTGGCCAGGAACCGCTGTAATAAGAAGGTGAGAGCTGCTAAACGTAGATACATTCACAATAACATCTTAAATTCATCTCAACCTAATATTTGGAAATTCTTGGATTCACTTTGTGTAATTTCCCCGTCTGGTCACTGTCCACTAAATGTCACTGCTAACGATTTGAACTTTCATTTTTCATCTGCACCACTGATGGATCATACTATTAAGTTCCAAACTAAAGCTTTTTTAGGTAGCAAAGGTGTTTTGCTTTCTGATCCGTTTAACTTTTCTCCTGTTACAGATAAGGATACGTTAAAAATTGTTCTTTCAATTAGATCTAAAGCAGTGGGTTGTGATCAGGTTAGTCGCGATATGATATTTCTCATTATAGATATTGTTATTCCAGTTGTTACACATATAATTAATTTTTCTTTATCATCCGGTCAGTTTCCTGCTCTTTGGCGTAAAGCACTTGTTATTCCTCTTCCTAAAATTTCAAACCCAATTTCACTGAATAATTTCAGGCCCATATCCATCCTTCCTTTTCTTTCCAAGATTCTTGAAACAGTTGTTCATCGTCAAATGACGAAGCTTTTATCGGAAATTAATTGTCTGAGTCCTTATCAGTCTGGGTTCCGCGCAGGACATAGCACAACTACAGCTCTCCTTAAAGTAACAGATGATTTTAGACTTGCTATGGACCAATAAAAATTAACTGTTCTAGTTTTAATAGACTTTTCTAATGCCTTTAATACCGTTGACTATGACATTTTAATCGCAGTGCTTGCACACCTTGGCCTTTCGTCGTCTGCACAGGAATGGTTCTCATAATATATCAGAGATCGTCAGCAAGTAGTTCAAATTAATGTGGGTTTGTCTACTTGGTGCAATTTGGTGGCAGGTGTCCCCCAAGGTGGAATATTGTCGCCGCTCCTTTTTTCAATTGTCATAAATCTGATTACGGAATGTTTGAAATGTTCACACCATCTGTATGCGGATGACTTACAAATTTACACTCATGCTAACTCAAATAATATCAACGAAGCCGTGCGTCGAATCAATGAAGACCTAATTAATGTCCTTGATTGGTCAAACAGGTTTGGTATAACAGTGAATCCTAATAAATGCCAAGCTATAATAGTTGGTAGTACAAGGCGTATTTCCCAAATAGACTGGAGTTCTATTTCTTTAACAACATCAACATTCCTTTTCAGCCGTTTGTCAAAGATCTTGGTCTTTTAATTGACAGCACTCTCTCTTGGTCTCCGCACATTACTGAGGTGTGTAAAAAGGTTAATGTAGCACTTCGCTCTCTCTATCATCATAAAAATTTCTTACCTACTGCTACTAAAGCTTTGCTAGTGCAGGCACTTATTCTGCCTATCATTGATTACGTGGATGTGTGCTTTAGCGATCTTAATGAGATACTTTTAGACAGATTGAAACGTATGCTAAACAACTGTTTAAGGTTTGTCTTTGGCTTACGTAAATACGGTCATGTGTCCACTTATCGTACTAAACTTAAATGGCTCCCTATCCGCCAACGGCAATTGAGAATGATATGTACCCTGTTCAATATTCTGTATAATCCTCATGTCCCATTATATTTAAAATCTAAGTTTCAATTTCTGCATGCTACACATTCTAGAAAACTTCGTTCCACTAACCATCCTATTCTTCAAGTATCTTTGTGTAGCACTGATTTCCTTTTAAAATGGTTTTCTTGTCAAGCTGTACGTCTGTGGAATGTACTCCCCAATGAAATTAGAAACAGTTCATCCAAGTTTTCCCTTAAACGTCACCTTTCTGCGTATCTAGCAGACTAGATGTATCAGACATTACTTATCCTAAATTATGTATATATGTGTTTTCCTGTGCGTTTATGTATATGTTTGTGTATATATATGTATGTGTGTATTTTATGTATCATTTGTATAATTTCTATATTTACATAGTATATATTTTATTTTTGTAAGATAGCTTGTTCACATTTTTTTTACAATAATTATTTCTGTGCACCCCATCCAACTAAGCTCTCTTAATGAGTTAGGTTGACTGGTAGAGAATGTCATGCTGCGTTAAGTCCACCTTTGTACATTATTGTACATAAACTTTGAATAAATAAATAAATAAATTACAGTTTATGAAAATAAAATAATTTTATGAAAACATTCCAAAAAATTGAAATTCGCGGGCATAGAGTACAATTTTATCTTAATAAGTATATTTTTTTATCGATTAAGAAACAAAGCAATCAGCCTCAAAACAAAGCATATTGGACGCCGGAAGCAGTTGGATGCCACATTATATGTAAAAATTGCCATAGTAGACGCACAATAAGTTACATGATATAACTACAATTATTGTATAAGAAATTAGGTACATAGTTATTTTTATTACATATTTGTGTATTTTGTTGCCATTATTATCTGAAATAGGTATCCATATCATTTGTATGTGGGTATACGCATAGCATTTAGGTACAGTCATCGAGATAGGAAACTAAAATTCGGCGGATAATTGCATGTCCTAATCGAATCTCTCGGTTCGGTCAATAAGTTACATACCTACCTACCTACGTATTTATATTTAATGTAGGTACATAAATACTATAACTCCAATCAACATAATAGGTAGGTATAACCGCCGAATAGAAAATAGATGTAAGTAGGTACAACCAAATAATTTAAACTTATATGGTCATTAACACTACTAAAGTTTCCCTGATATCATCGAAATAGGGATCAAAGTAAGTATAGGTAGGTACTATGTCCTTTTCTATCACGTAAACAACCCCTATTCAAATTTTCATCCAAATCGGTTCAGCCGTTTTGAAAACGGAACATAGATCTACATACAAACATTTTTACACACTTTCGGATTTGTAATGTACCTACTATTAGTACCTATTAGTAATGGGGCATGCTCCCAAGAAATCCCGGAACCGAAAATACCGGGTTTTACCCGGGATTTTTAGGTTCTTAGAGAACCGGGAATTTCAAAATTGATTTCTGGTTCTTTCGGTACCGAATACATATTCACGCACTTCGACGATTTTCACTGGTCATTTTGCTTAAAAAGACGGACGTCACTTTTCACTTAAAATAAGGCATCCGTGCTCTTACGACGTCCGAATACGATTAAGTATAAATAATGATTTGAAACCGACAATAAAAAGGATTTATTTATCTAATTTCTGCCTACTTCATTGCACGAAACGGCAACGTCGCATCTTCTAAAATTGTGTGGACGTCAAATACGGCCATGAATGAAAGTTTTACAAATCGACAACAGCGCTATAAAATTTGCAACGAAAACTAGCGGAACTACGCAAATATTCAGTACAGCCAGATTGCAAGCAAAGTGACGTCTTTTTTTTTACTTTTAACTTTTTTAGGGTCAGTACGATAATTTGGGAACAAAGTAATCAGCCTCCTATTTGACGCCCGCATATTGGACGCCAGAAGCAGGTGGACGCCACATTATATGCAAAAATTGCCATAGTGGACGCATGATGTAAATATATATATATATATATATATATACTTATGAAACCCCACTTCGCGTGGCGTCGCATCGATCTCGAACGGATGGACTTTTTGCTATACTAGTTACTATCAGAAAGTGCTTGTAAAAGTGAAACCGGAAAATTTCGAAATTGGGAAGAACAACGCTTTAATCCATACAAATTATTGATAAGTAGTTGTTAATGTCAAGCAATACAAAGTACGGCAGACTAGCTAGCTTTTATTGAGATTATTTATTTTTAATTATTGAGAAATGGCAGTGGTTGCCTGGTATTTGATCTAAAATATTTATATATCTATCTATTATAGGAATACTTATAATTTAGCCATTACATAATTATTTAACAAACTAATGTTACTTTTTTTATTTATTTGATATTTTCCATCGTGGCGTTTTACTGATGATTTTTACTGATCGTAATATTTTCACGATCAGATCAATCAGATATTATCCGAGGGTGGTGTCAAGAGTCTCCCAAACCGGCGTGTTTGTATGAAAAGGGTAATGAATGCGAAGGAAGCAAGACAAGTTTGTCAGGATCGTGACATCTGGCACTCGATACTCTTTGCCTACCCCGTAAGGGACTTGGCGTGAAGATATGTATGTATATGGTGATGGTGGGCAGGGTAAAAAATCTTGCTTTTAAGAATATTTATGAGTGGTGATAGTCTCAGTCAAGTAGAATTTGTAGTTTCTGTGTTTTGTGTATCTTTTTTTATGTTTTTTTTTATGACATTGGAAGGAAAACAAGCAGACGGATTTCCTGATGGTAAGAAATTCCCGCCGCCTAGAGACGCCAAAGGTGGTAATGGTGCGTTGCCAACCACAAGCCGGGATGTTAGGCCTCGAGCAAAAGTAAGTTTACCGGCTACCTTACCCTCCGAACCGGAACACGTCATGACGTTATGGCGGCAGGAATAGGTAAGGCGGTGGTACCAATCCGGGTGAGTCGCTGCGAAACTCTACCACCTAGTCAGATGTCACGGTGTTAGTGACGGCAAGCCTATGCTCGCCTTTTACGAGCTGCCTGGCACAGGAAGGCAGATGGTCTATTCTACAAAGGAGCCCGGACCAACACGGAGCAAAACCCCCGGGGGGAGGGGTGCTGCTCTTCGATAACGATGTGCAACCTAATATGTAATAAAATGCATTTACATTGTGAAAGAAATAAAACACTATTTTTTCATTTCTATACGCCTCGTTGGTAAAAGGTTTACGTGCATGCCTAGCTCCACAAACTTACTGTCAGGTTCGAGTTCGGTTCCCGACGACAAACCTTTGCGTGTTGAACATTTTGATGTCTACTTTTCTGTGTCTAGGTGTTTATTCAATTTATTGTGGTATCTATGAAAGTATTACTTTTACATGTAAAGGAATACTTTCGTAATTTCGTATATACTGTAATTAGTATCGTTGACTAACACAATCATATAATTTGCTTACTTTGGGTCGAAATTCAATTTGTGTAATTTATCCAGGGACTTCTTGCGATAAAAATTTCATCTATGTGGCCCAGTAATTAGCGTTGATTACATGAGGTACCAGGTTTAATGCTCAGTTCGGGCAACCAAAAATGTTTTTTTAATTTTTGAATACAAAAATGATTTCGTGAACTTACTTTCCAGTCTTCCAGAGGATGTAAGGACCACAGGAGATATGGCTGTAAGGAAATCATAAGTGACGTAAACTCCTGGGTCATGACTTGTGTAAACCAGAAGCGGAGCCTCTTTAACTGGTCGATCAGTGGCTGGGATATACCAGAACCAGAGGTTCGTGTTGTATGTCTCGTTTACCTAGAAGAAGGTTAAGAAAACAAGTATAGTAGTGTGTCATAACATTATCTATAAAAACAAGTATAGTAGTATGTCTTAACATTATCTATAAAAACAAGTATAGTAGTATGTCTTAACATTATCTATAAAAACAAGTACAGTAGTATGTCTTAACATTATCTATAAAAACAAGTATAGTAGTGTGTCATAACTTTATCCATAAAAACAAGTATTGTAGTGTGTCATAACTTTATCCATAAAAACAAGTATTGTAGTATGTCTTAACATTATCTTTAAAACAAGTTTAGCAGTGTGTCATAACATTATCTATAAAACAAGTATAGTAGTGTGTCATAACATTATCTATAAAACAAGTATAGTAGTGTGTCATACTTCCCATCCCATCCCACTAATCCCACTTCCCACTAATATTAGAAATCTGAAAGTTTGTTTGTTTATTTGTTCCCTCTTCACGGTCTAACCCCTTTACTGATCTAAACGAAAATTGGTATAAGGATAGTTTAGGAGTCGGAGAGTAACATAGGATACTTTTCAACCGACTTCAAAAAAGAAGAGGTTATCAATTCGTCTATATGTTTTTTTTGTATGCTACGCGATTACTGGAAAATCCCTAGACTGATTTGGAAAATTGTTATTTTGTTTGAAAGGGTATATTTCAGAGGCTGTCCAATGGTCACCAGGTAAGGCTCTGATGATGAAATTCTGGGGAAATCTAGATAAACTCTAAGAATTGTTGGCAAGAATAGTGTTATTGTGGATTATGATCACTTGGTAGCATTCGACAAAGGTCACTTCATGATGCTGTGCTACACCTACAAAAGTACCAATTCTTCAAAAATCTGAATCTTTTAATTTTAAGAGCACTCGATACATTTTTAGACCAAGTTCAATAATTTTTGACACCAAAAAAATTATAGCAGGATGAGACCCATTGAAAGGAAAAAAATAGGAGTATGATGAAAATCTTCCCAACATTTTTCTGTGCAAGGTCAAACTTATCACAGAATCGGTTCATACTAATATTATAAAGCTGAAGAGTTTGTTTGGACGTGCTTGTCTCAGGAACTGCGGGTCCGATTTAAAAAAAAAACTTGAGGTGTTAAATAGCCTATTTATCGACGAAGGCTAGATATCATCTAAGGGATAGGAGCAGAGCACCAAACAAGAATGTTTTAAAAACGAGGGGTTTTTCCCTAATAAGAAGTAATGCTGCGTGCGCTGCGTTACCTCACTTCATCCTTTTTTTATGCTAACCAAATTTGTTTTGAAATAATGTACTATTTGCGAAGCTGTTTTCATACATATTAATTCTTATCCAAATAAATACTTTGAACATCACAAGTATTTAATTTAAAACAAAATTCCTCTATACGTCATTCGATTTAAATGAACATCACAGGAGATATCGCGGTTTTAAAATAACATCCAATGATTGGGCACTGCGACCACAGCTTATCGCACGCGGTGGTCCAAGTTAGCTCTACAAGATCGGTACAATGCTGCCCGGCCAAAGAACACTGCAGTCATTAGTATTTTTTTGATTTTGTAACTACCGACCGCACAGCCTAGACGCGTGATCGGCTCCTTAAGGAACGGTTGTACGCAGTGAACTATTTTTAAATTTGATCTTTCCGGAATATCATTGCATAATACTTTTTAGATGAATAAGTTTTGTTTTAGTTTACTTATGTTTGTTAATTTCCATATCTAAATAGATACATTATATTTTGATTTTATAGTGTTTTAGGGTAATTCTTTTAACTGGATAGACGATATCTTGTCGTATACTAACAAATGTTTGAGTAATTATTTTTACAATCATTTACATTTTTGCGTAAATAATAATTATTATATTACATACTTATGAAAAAAAAACATGAGAAAAAGATTACGAATTTCTCGACAGTCTGCCACTGCAAAATATAAGACTTTTGAGCAGCAATTAGACAGAGGATTTAAATGAGGTTGATGTTGAGTCGGAATATAATAAAAAAAACTTTCTTTTTCCTTAAACTATCTTTAATGTTCATGTACCCCACACCGAGAGTGACCGCTCATGCCACTCTACCCCTGGAAGATCCCGATTTTTTAATGTGAATGTGAATTACCATTGTTGGTATTAATTTTGGGCTGAATGATATCCCCGAAGGGTTAGTTTTGCCTAACAGCACAACCAGAGCACCTAAGACTAGCCGAAAACATTAAGTCCCACAATATGATAGGTGGAAATCCTGTAGCCAACAGGCACTTATCCAATCCTGGGCAAGTGGCAACAATTCAAAACTTTGAATAGAAAATTGAAACTTCACTTTATCCATTTGTTTTTTTTTTGTTGTTGCCCGACCCGGATATCGAACCCAAGATCTAAAGAAGTCATGTCCGATGCCGGACGGTTAGACCACGGTGACAATGTATATTTCTAAAATTTCGAAAAAGTCTTCTAACCTCTAGGTTACTATAACTTGGGATACAATTTAATTTCACAGGATTTGCCGCAGTGCAGATAAAACTGTAAAGACAGTAACAAAGGGGCAGCGTTGGAGAGCTAAATATAAAATTAGTAGACTACGCAGGCGTAGCCGCGGGTAACAGCTAGTTATCTATAAAGCAAGTGTAGTAGTATGTCATAACATTATCTATACTTATAATAAAATTGTAGCACATTGCAGATATTACTTTAAAAATATTACTTAAAAAAAGATATTACTTAAAAAAAGTCAAAATGAAAACCATTAATGCGAAATCTGATTTGATTGAGATATTTTTGTTTCAAGGTAAGTGATTTATGGATTATTCCGTATTTTTTTGTATAACACAATGCGTAGTTTAAAAATTACAGACACACGTAATTACAATCGGTATATAATCTCCAAATAACTTGAAACCCAGAATGTTAAGAAAAATTTTAAAGTATAATAATATATCATCTTAAGCTGACGTTTCTACTTTCTACCAAATTCCAACCATGTTATCTATATATTAATACGTGATTCTAAAACTTTAGACCCATTTTTACGAAAATTGTGCAGACGCAGGAGCATTAAATTTGGCACACTGTCAGCTGTGTGTCAACTGTCTGTCAGCTGCTGATATTTCAAAGGGCTGGCCTCACCTAAGCACTGCTCACGGACTACGACGAAAGACTCGACATACTGCACGCTCTCAGCGAAACTTAAAAAAGACTAAAACTTATCACTCAAAAAGTTAAGGTACTGGAAATCTTTGAGTAAGATAAAGCCAAATAATAATTAATATTATTTATTACTAGCTGATCGCCCTCGCTTTGCTTCGGTTATTCTAATCGGAATAAAAATCCTACTAATATTTGAAAGTTTGTGGGTATGTCTGGATCTGATCTGGAAGTGGGAAGTATGACACACTGCTATACTTGTTTTATAGATAATGTTTATGACACACTGCTATACTTGTTTTAAAGATAATGTTATGACATACTACTATACTTGTTTTTATAGATAGGTAATGTTATGACACACTACTATACTTGTTTTATAGATAATGTTAACACATAGTACGTTTTTTCATGTTTGTCTGTCCGTTTGTTCAGGGTAACACCTGGACCGATTTTAATAGGATTTTAGTAACTTAGGCTACTTTTAGTAACACGTGTATAACAAAATTAGTATACACGTGGGCTATATATTATATTTTATGTTTTTGAAAACGGAAGACACGGAAGTCCGCTAGTATTAAAATATGAAAAAACTCGGTTATTTCAGTGGCACATATAATTGGACATCTAATCCATCCCAATATTATATGATTAAATGATTAATTGTTATTACTTGCAGGTGTAATTAGACGAAAAACTAATACATACTCAGTCAAAAAACAATTTCCCACATTAAAAATTACTCTAAATGTATTAAAAGATGACAGTATTTTAAATTGTGAGCAAGAATTTTTAAGAAAATATCTCCACTCTGTTGGATTCGAAGAGACTAAATTACAAAGCAAGCGATCTCTTTTAATGAAAAATGCTGACATTGTATACAAAAGACAGCATCATTTTTTTTTAGATGACAAGATATAAAAAAAAAACAACACAAAGACATAGAAGATTTTTAAAGACATAGAGAAGACAGTAAAAGTATTTTGTACGTGGATGAAACCTACGTCAATTCTTCGCACACCACTTACAAATGCTGGCAGTCAAATAAACATAAACAGCTTGAGCGAGGACATTTCAAAGAGATTGGAGCTGGATCACGGTAAATTGTAGTTCGTGCCGGATGAGATGTCGGATTCGTAAATAATAATCTCCTGATTTTTAAATCTAAAAGTAAATCAGGAGATTACCATGACAATATGAACCAAGAAAACTTTAAAAATTGGTTATAATAGAAGCTATGATCTAACTTGCCACAAAAATCAACTAATATACTATTACAGTGAAACCGGTTGGCTAGAAAGTAGCAGAAAGTGTTAAATAAAGTATACTGTGGATAAGACAAGTGTTAACTCGAAACAACGTGTATACACAATGGAATTCCACCAAGTGCCGACGATAGCAAGTATAGATTCTAACATACTATTGTCAGTGGTAACTGATAACGCTGCGTACCACAATCTAAAAATAGATACAAGTTTACAAAATCCGCATTGAAACAAACAATTTTCCCGTGTTGGTCCGGGCTCCTTTGCAGAATAGACCATCTGCCTTTCTTGCCAGGCAGCTCGTAAAAGGCGAGTATAGGCTTATCATCACTAACACCGTGACATCTGACTAGGTGGTAGAGTTTCGCAGCGACTCGCCCGGATTGGTACCATCGCCTTACCTATTCCTGCCGCCATAGCGTCATGACGTGTTCCGGTTCGGAGGGTAAGGTAGCCTGGTAAACTTACTTTTGCTCGAGGCCTAACATCCTGACCTCAGGTTGGCAACGCACCATTACCATCTTTGGTGTCTCTAGGCGGCGTGAATTTCTTACCATCAGGAAATCCGTCTGCTTGTTTGCCTTCCTATAACATAAAAAAAAATTCACTTGCTAAAACCATAAGGTTTCGTGCAGCTTAGTTATGTTGCGATCGCAACTAAGCGAAATTATCCAGTCGGTACATGGAGAAAAAAACTGTGATCGACGAAATTATAAAAATTCGCTTCCACGAAGTTTTACGTTTGCCACGTTACCACGCAGATTTAAACCATAGTACTGGTATAGGGATATGTAAAGAACAAACTGGGTAGATTGAAAATGACCGAATAGCCTATCAAAATTACGTCCACATGTACCAGCCTTTCATAATGAGCGAGCTGTACAATCCGAATCGAATCCTCAGAATTACAATCAAAATTAAGATACGTGGTATAAAGAAATAATAATCAGAAAGATCATGAAGGTAGGATAAATGCGGTCGAAATGAGAGCACTACGGAAAATCTATGGTGTAACGCTCGCTGACCGCATTCGTAACAGTGAGATCCGAGAAAGAGTATAATAAATAAATAAATAATAAATTAATTTCACTGGACAACTTACACAAATTGAATGTAACCCCAAAGTAAGCAAATTATATGCTTGTGTTATGGGTGTTAGTCAACGATACTTATACGTAGAAATACTTAAATAAATACCAGAATAAATTTAATAAACACCCAGACCCGGAAATGCAGACATCTTAAATGTTCATCACACAAATGCCTGCCCCCGTCGGGAATCGAATCCGAGCCTCCTGGTTGATCGGTGTAGTTAGGCATGTACGCTAGCCACTCGACCAGCGGGCGGTCAAAAGAGTGGGATTGAAAGAAAGTGTTGGTGTTAAAATGCGAAAGGGCATACTCCGCTGGTTCGGTCATGTGGAAAGAATGACAGATGGAAGATTGAGAAAGCAGATATAGAATGCGAATGTGGATGGATGTAGGCACCCGGGGAGACCAAGGCTGACATTTCACGATCAGATCAATCAGATATTATCCGAGGGTGGTTTCAAGAGTCTCCGAAACCGGCGTGTTTGTATGAAAAGGGTAATGAATGTGTAGGAAGCAAGACAGGATCGTGAGGTCTGGCACTCGATAGTCGATACTCTCTGTCTACCCAGGCGTGAAATAGAATCAGTGTTAGAATTATAAAGTATTTCGCAAGGTTGAATTTCAAAAAGTAGAGATTGTATTTTTACTTCAGAATTAGTGTATTCAATTTAGAAACATTAGCTTGTTGATTACGTTTTACTGTAATAAGACAATTTGAAAGATATACGCCGTCTTGGATTTCAAATTTTTCTACAAAGCCAATACAGGCAGACTTCAGGATTTGAAACAGTGCATTCAATGATCATTTCAGATCGTGCTGGGATTATATACTCAGGTTTTGTAAAATGACTTTTTAGCATATGATCTCCCAATAAAAGACAATTATGGCGATAATCAATGCTCGAGTTTTATATTTTTAGAATATCATTACCTAATATACCATCAAAGTTAATGTCAACCGTCTCGGGAATTAAATGAAATTGACCGAAGATGATTTCTTTATTTGAGATTTTCATGTCTAACTGAAAACTGGCAGGTATGTGCTAAACTGAAGGTATGTTCGGAGTCTTTATCAATTCCTTTAAATTTTACAATAGTGTTGTCTAAATTAGGTAATCTATCTAATGAAGATTTTTTCACTAAAGATGTGGAAGAACCTGAATCGATCAGAAACATTAAGTGTTAATCCGCGTATTGAGTTTCAATATAAACATGAGGTAAATGAGTTTTGTTATTTATATTCACCTCAAAAATTTGTTTGTGGTCGTTATTTTCGAATTTAGTTTTACTAGAGTTAAGTGTGTTTACCCGTAATTGGGAAATAGTAGATTTAGTAGAATTGGAAGAATTATTAGATTTGATTGAATTGGTAGATTTAGAATTATAGCTCGTGGACATAGTAGATTTAGGATAATGATCACGAGGTTTGATAGAATTGGTTGATATAGTATAATTATCATTGTGATAATTGGATGTAGTAGATTTAGTATTTTGGGTATTTTTACCATTAGATATAGTAGATTTGGTAGATTTATTATTATGATCATTAGAAATAGTAGATTTAGTAGATATAATATGTAGTATGTTAAGGAAATTAAATATACTTAAAAGAAACACAATTTATTACACTCACAATTAATAAATTTAACAAATGTACACAAATGAACCGATAAACATTTTACACTCTGAAATTTAATAACCCGCAAGTAGAATAAAGCACCAATCAACACTTTTTACACAATTTACGAATAAACAAGTCACGCCACACACAACCGTTACATTCAAACGATAAATTGCAAATGGCCGCTCCCCGGTGGGGCGCTGCTTTTTATAGGCTTTTCTTATCGCAGTTTTACTTGCGCTTATTGTATCATGATTATTAGAAATAGTAGATTTAGTAGAATTAGTAGATATATTATTATCATTATATATAGTGGATTTGCCATTTTTACCATTATAAATATTAGATGTAGTAGATTTGGTAGAATTGGTAGGCTTGTGATACTGTGGATTGCGTGATTTAATAGAATTAGCAAGATAAATGGAGTTTTTCCTTTTCAAATAAACATTACTTGGAGTGAAGATATGTATGTATGGAAGAAATAATATGTTATTCATGTATTTTTATTTATAATACTAATACAAACATTAACACAATTAAAATCACAAATTGTCTAAATAATAACACGGATATTTTATTGATCGTCTCAGGATATCGCCCGCGGAAGCAATGCCGTGTGAACCAGAGCGCATTCCCCATCTCGCGTGTTCGATCGGAAAGGTTAACTTTACAGCGGCCAAGCTATAATTAATTTCAATATTTAGACAAAATTACAATAACAATGAGTACTCTGTAAATACAAGACGATGTTATAGATTGTTTGTCTTTGCCAGTACCTACTAAGTATCTAACATAAAGTATCTGTTATTGTGTGACATAAGTGCCTTTTGGTACATATGGTCACCATAATAAAGATCATATTATGATCTTTCTACTATGCAAATTGGCCATAGACTAATTATGTTTAACGTGAGTGACATATCTATATATTACGTGATATTAATTAATACGTGAAGCTAAAAACTTTGGACCCCTTTTTACGAAAATTGCACTGACGGCGAAACATAAAATTTGGCACACTTATAGTTTATGTGTAGGAGAAGTACAGAACGCTAATACTTTTCAATATCAATGTTTATCCAGTACATTAAATCAATAAATAAAACATTACCCACACTACCATGCATTTGACACACACAAACATATATATTGATGTTTACGATAAAAGATCACAGATGGTGCACCATACAGTTTGGAAACAAAGTAGTTGGCCTTGAGAAATGAAGATGGCGTTCTTGTAAACAAAATATTAAAATTTATCATGGCCGAATTTCGACCAATGGGCGATCACTAGTTATTATTAATGCAAAAGTTTGTGTTACGTTTAATTACGTTTCTACGTTACGTTCTTACGTTCTACGCAGCAGCGAAGGGAGTCATGGGTACAGCTAATATTATTTTAAGTCTTTTACAAACGTACACACATTTGTTTTTATGTGATCAAAATTAAAATTGTTTTGTCAAATTTTCATTATGTAGTTAGGTAACATAAAAATAAATCATTCAGTATATTTCTTTTGCTATGTTATAAAAATATTGATATTGTGTTCTGTTCCATTTTTAGAAGGGTATACATTTTTTGAAGTACGTAATTCACATTTCTGATTTGTAATACTAACTTCTAGATTACAGCTACAGGTGTCACTCGTTTTTAGACTATTTTTTTAAATTATAGCATGTCATAATATGAACTTAATCAGGAAAAGGTTGGCGACGCACCATTACCACTTTTGGTGTCTCTAGGCGGCGTGAATTTCTCAACATCAGGAAATCCGTCTGCTTGTTTGCCTTCCAATATCATAAAAATAATGGAACCATCTACTCTCATCAGAACGCGGCTTCTCACTGAGAAAACCTACCGAGAAAGCATACCTGACATGTATTCTTTTTTCACTGATCTAAGGTCTCACCTATATCATTTACAAAATAACAGAAGTGAAACTTCTTTAGAATCGTTGTGATTTCAAAACGGATGCAACGGAAAAACGACAGGTAAGAGACACAAATATATTTGAATATATATTCATCTCATTCTTTTGTCAATTTACTGAAGTTTCACTTCTATCGTGTGTGAATCGCACACACACCTTTTTTTTATTTGAATCTAAACAAAATTATTTAATTTGCAACTTCCCGCCAACTTTCGTTTGAATTCTACAAAGGTCGAGAGCAGTCGAATTCTCCTGCGAAGTCCTACGTTGAGTTTTTATTAGTGTGTATTATTGGTGCTTAAAACAGTTAAGTGGTGTGTGTGTATGTGTGTGTTGTTTATAACTGGATATATTTGGGGTCTTTGGCTTCTTTTAAGTACAATCCATTTATTATACACAGTCTTTCCTGTTTTGTCGTTCTTTAATATTATATAATATATACTTTTCAGTATTCAATTGCAAATTAAAGTATGGATTTACAAAGCCTTCCTTTTATTGAAGTTATACTTCTTTTGGCGCGTTAGGAAAAAATGATGAGGGTAAATTTTTACGATGCGCGCGCACACCGTCACGAAAAACCGACATGATGAAGTTAGCTATAGATAACATTTTAGTTTTTTCTATGGTTAGTGTCATTTTGTCTAAAAATATAAAATAAGGCAAAAGATAAAATTTAAAAAAAAATTTTTATCTTATTACGCCGAAGAAGTATAACTTCTAACGCGTGTACATAAGTACACACAAAATTTTTTTTAGTGTTTCTTTTTTGCAAACCATCTATAACATAATGTCTTTGAAACATCGTAAAATCATATACATATTTAATAATAATAACATTTATAAGTAAAACTTGCACTACTTGACGCAGCATACTTACGGTTATATATCCCGCGTAGCTTTTTTGGCCGTGAAGTATTTTACAGCTAACTTGTGCAGCACGTCTCCCGGCGTCTACATTCTTTTGGTTTATATATTTTGTTAGATACACCGCTTCGCCGCAACTTTTGTCATGGCTGACATTACCAGGATACCCGGTGGTCGTAGCAAGGAGTTCTTTATACGCATCATCATCTATCACCACTCCTTGTAAGTCATCAGCATGAATACTTTTTAAGTCGAAAATTCTGAAAATGTAATAAAAAATACAACATGTACATGACAGCGCGGCGTAAAGAAAAATGCAAAGATGGATTATGTACATGATAGACATGCGTATGTAGGTGGAATTTTGTGTCGGAAATTTCATGAAAAATTGTTAAATTTTTCAAAAAAAAATATTTTTTTATTGATTTCACTTTTATTCCATTAATATTGTGTAACGCAACTCGATCGATTTTTACCAAAAACACTAATGTAATAAAACAGCGTATCAGATCGGCACTTTCAGCTGTAGCTCGTAACGCGCAGATAAACGCATATACTTTGTTCGCTATACATGTCGAGCTGAAAAACTGCAAAATCTTTAACCACTTGTTTTCGACAAAAACTGCAAAACAAATTTTGAAGTCTGATATGTATCTAAACTACCACGGAAGTTTTCGTTACGGTGTCAAATACCCTGTATAATGTAATCCAAGCTATAAAGGTTTTTACAAGGTATTTAGATTTTCATGAAATTTTGATAGCATGTAGGGAATGCCTCAAAACGCAAAATCTGCCCTATTCCGATATGTGTTTTTTGCTTGGGGGTGAGTTCCAACCCAACTAGGGGGTGAATTTTTTTCTAGAATGTAGCCACGGAAATCGATAGAGGAATAAATATTAAGACAAATTGTTCTCAGCTTTTTTTAAAAAAAACTCAATAGTTGTCGAGTTATACGCAATTGAAAATTGGCATTTTTCATTAAAAAAACACGTTTTTAATCGATTTTTAATGAAAAACTCAAAAACTGTTTATTTTATCATAAAAGCGTTAGAACCAAAAATTAAGCTTATAAAAAACGAAAAGATTGGTGCCTTTTAATTGACTATGGACTTAATGCAAACCGAGTAATGATTTATTGAAGGTAGACTACATTATTTGAACCAAATGTTTTTTAAATTTAACGTCAAATAACGGAAAAATGGTAAATTTTTCGGGGAAATGAAAATTAAAAAGGTGCATGCAGCACCTTTTTCATATTATTTTTAAAGTGCTTTAAAATGAGGGTTATTAGAACTCTCTAGCATGAAAACTAAGAGAGTTATGGCCGAAATAAAGTCGATCAACATTTTTTTGTAGAAAAAAAACTCAATTTCACCCTTGGCAATAAAAAGTACCCATATTGCAATAAAAAGATAATTCATGGTCAATTTACTTTATTTATGTACTTACAATGATTTGTGAGAGTTTGAAAGATTTAGAATGTATAATTTAGAAAAAAATATGGTTGAAGTCGAAAATTATTTTCGAAATTTTCAAATTTTTTTGCTTTTTTTTGCAAAACTTCGGAAAAACTATGGGATATACGTCAAAATGAGTAAGGAACAAAAGTTAAATTTTTTCTTAACAAACATTTTGCTTTTTTTATTTGTTTTTTAGCTTGTAAAATAACTGAGATATGACCTTCCAAAGCTTGCCCTAACATATGACTGATGCCATTTTAGAACCTTTATATCATGTCATTTCGAAATACATAAGCCAAAAATCATATAAGTACGTCTGCAAGTATTTTATTTCATTTTTTTAAATAGGGGATGATTTATAGGGGTTGAAAATTATGAAAAAAAAAATTCAATTATGTACAAATAAAACAATATCTATTCACAATAAATAAGTCATCAAAAAATATTTACGTCTATAGCTAAATGATGTTTTTCAATTTTTTTCGAAATAAGGGGTGATTTATAAGGGTTGAACATTGGGGATCTACAATTTTTGTGTCGAACACAAAAAAAATGAGTTATTTCAACATAATTAATCCAGAAAAAGTCTTTTTAAGAGTCAGAAAAAAGAATTGTATATTATCATACCTTATAAAGTGTTGTAAAAGAGGTGAAATACATCAAAAAGGGTTAAAAAATCATAAAATATATCGTATTGAAACAATAAGCAACTTTTAATTAACCCATACAAGTTTTTTTCTACTCCTTAAATGCTTACACTTATAATTTTATTGAAATTTTGCAAAAAGGGGTAGTTTTCACCCCTTTTGAAGATAAGGGTAAGATAAGCTTAATTCCAAAGTTTCATGTAAATCGATCCAGGTTCGAAAAATTCAGAGGTAATTCCGAAGGAGGAGGAGGAGGTAGGTCTTTTTTACCTTGGTAACTTGTACTAGTGTATAACCTACTAAAAGCAAATAAAGATGATTGATCGATTGAATTACATTGGTAAAACATTTTCAAAACTTACAATCCATGATAACTGTTATTTGGTGAGATGTAATAACAACATTTTACGTAGTCACTAGCTGCTACCCGCGGCTTCGCCCGCATAGTCTATTTATTTAATATTTAACTCTCCAACTATACCCGTTGAAATTTTAAGATGAAAAATGGCCTACGTCCTTCTTCAAACTTTAATCTATTTTTATTTAAATATCATCTAAAAAGTATTACACGATCATGTTCTGGAAATAATAAATTTAGAAAGTAGTGCACTGAGCACAACCGTTCCATTAGGAGTCAACCACGCGCATACCACGCGTCTGTGTCGCGCGGTCTTTAAACTATAGTTTTAACGTAGTGATTATATTCTATTTGATAGTGTTATTTTAAAACTGCGATATCTCCTAAGATAATCATTCAAATCTAGTGATGTGAAATGCAATTTTGTTTTAAATTAAATACTTGTGATGAATGACGTATTTTTTTGGATAATGATTAACATCGTGCTTATAGAATAACCTTCGCAAATAATGTATTATTTTGAAACAAATTTGGTAAGCATAAAAAAAGGTTATAGTAAGCTAACCTTAAAAGATAGAAATGTGCTATCGCGAACTTTTTTTAGGACTTTAAAGGGGAACAATTCTTTCATACATGATTTTTACGAAACTTTCACCGTTAACGCAGCGCACGCTCTCAATAGGAAAAAAATCCCCGATTTTAACACATTTACCATTGGTGCTCCACTCCTATTGATCTTAGCGTGACTTTCTAACACTGAAAGTTCAAGCAAACAAAAAAACAAACTCTTCAGCTTTTTAATATTAGTATAGATAGTATAGACTTTGGTTCCGAGCTCTTACAAAAAATAAAGACGAACTGCTTTCACTCCAACTTACTCATAAAAGGCGAGTTTCGGTTCATTTTTAACCGACTTCAAAAAAAGGAGGAGGTTATCAATTCGTAGCGATATTTTTTTTTTATGTATGTTCAGCGATCATTTCTAAACGGCTGGACTAATTTGCAAA
>NJDD01008189.1:0-14774 GCA_002245505.1 Calephelis nemesis | reverse complement strand
CGAATGCTCTAACCAATTGAGCTACTGAGGATTCAAGTCCCGTGGCGAAATTTTTAATTACTTTCTAACCCGTTAACGCGGGTAGTTATGTCCTATAGGTATACAATTCTGAGTACCCACCACATGAGTTCATCACCGATGAAATTACATTTTTAGAATGGACATAACTTTCGTTTCTTGCATCGTATTTTATTTTTTTTATTTTTTTAGCACTTGCCCTGTGCGTGGGATAAATTTCTATAAATTTTAAAGAACTAACTAAGAAGAATTAAATTTTTAATGACTGTAAAAGAATAATTAATACAGAAGACATGTGACTAATGACGAAATAATTAATACGGAAGACGTGGCAGCATGGCCTAAAGGTCTTAGTCAGCCCCAGAAAGGGGCCTTACCTTAAAACGGGGAAATTACCTTAAAAGAATAAAAAAAAAGGAATTTTGGCGCCATCGTGAATGAAGATGGTCGTATTTTTTCATAATTATTGATTTTCGTGTTTATATTGAGTGAAATTAGTTAATTTAGGTGGGAATTAGTTTAGTTTTTTGTTCAGTGAACGTGCACAAATGAAATAATCATGAAGAAATTAGTGTATCGTGAATTTCCTCGCTGCCGCCAAATCTCCCAAAGTGAGCTTTTGTAAAGTGACCGCCGCTTTATTCAAGAGCCTGACGTGACTGTAAATAGTGACTAATGACTGTATAAGAATAATTAACGGAAGACATGTGACTAATAATGAAATAATTAATACGGAAGACGTGGTAGCATGGCCTAAAGGTCTTAGCCGGCCCCAGAAAGGGGCAAGTTAACTTAAAAAATAATTAAAAAAAATATTTGAAAATTATTGAATTGATAATATTATTTCGGAGTTCTTGGAGTTTTTGGCACTATGAAAACCATAAAAATGAAACCAACCGAAAATGCTTCTACGTTAAGCTTGACGCTGCGCTCTGACTGATCTTCTCTCTGGCGTCTATGTAAATGTCTCCAAACCTCTCAAAGAATATTGGCGGATAGCCTGTTCTGCAAACACTTTATTTCGAGATAAAAATTATCCCATGTTTGCTCTCCGGCTCCTTAACTACCCCTATACTAATTTTCTTTCAGATTGGTCCAGGGGATAGACCGTGACGAAAGAACAAACAAATTTTCGGATTTATAATATTAGTGGAATAGTGGAAAGTGGGAAGTATTTTCTATCACTTTCATCTTCAGGACTTTTACATAATGTACCTAACAAATACCTACCGAACTAACTAAAATGTATTGAATGCTCTGACGATTAAAAGATTTAAACTTTTGAAGAATTGGTATTTTTTGTACGTGATCTGATAATTAAGGGTTTCCGTCATCACACAGCATCATGAAGTGACGATAGTCGGATGTTAGCATGTTATTATAATCCACAAAAACACTATTCTTGCTAAGAAACTATTATAGTTTGCCGCGATTTCCCTAGGATCCTAATAACAGTTCATTAGACCAACTCTGAAGTTATACCCTTTCAAACAAAAAAACAATTTTCCAAATCAGTCCAGGGGTCATGTAGTAATCGCGTAACATATAAAAAAATGAACAGGCTAATTGATAATCTCCTCCTTTTTTAAGCCGGTTAAAAAGTATCCTATGTTACTCTCCGGCTCCTAAACCACTCCTATACTAATTTTCGTTCAGATCGGTCTCTAGGGCATAGACCGTGAAGAAGGAACAAACAAACAAACAAACTTTCGGATTTATAATATTTAAAAAAAATACTGGGACTGGGAAGTCTACACTTAAGTAATACCTCTTCCATTGTTTTTTTCAAAATCTTCGTATGAACCACACGGGGGCCTTTATACACTCAACAAAACCAGCTGTTCATACCCAATACATGCAATCTCAATAACTCGTTAAATAGAAAAATTCGATATGTCCTTACGTTTCCTATTTTTAAAATTATTCTTAATAATTATAAGAGAACCATCATGGAATATATTTTTCCTATTGAATGATCTACCTATCTGGTGATTCAAGAAGCTGAACATATTGTATTGATAATTTTTTAACCAGTGTTCAGTAAGACATAACACATTAATATTATTATAGTTGATATGTAACTAATTCTTTACCCAAAAAACCTCGTATGTTTTGGTGTACTTAGTTCAGTTGAGAAGATTTACTAATTTCAGTACAACTTTTAGAGTTATTTGTTATGTAATTTGGTACACTTTCGAATTGACTACTATGATTATTTGGAATATTGCAAGAGGTTGACTCTATTATCTCCACACTTAATTTAAATTATTGCTGATAACATCCAAAGTTTCAATTAAAATACTTCTAGACTGCTCAATAGAAACAGTTGTTAGCCAACAAATTGACTGAGTTAAAAATAAAATAATATAGCATATTTGCTATTTGTCTCTTATAATACTTTCCAAGATAATAGTTATCTTCGGTCTGCGAGTACTTAGTTTTAATGAAAACATTAGAGTCGAAAAACTGGATATTTTTATTGTAAGAACACATAGTTTGCAGTTGAATATTACATTTATATCTGATATCATTCTCAGCCTGCAAAAAGCCCTTATTTTAAGGCGAGAGCAAATAAAAATTTTTTTAACATTTAGGGCAGATAATCTTTCAAAAAAGTTTTTAATAATGTAAGGATTTGTTTTCACCCTTCTACCAATACAAATAAAAAGAATAATATTTTGATCGTATGTTTTTGAGAGGAGACTGTTTAATATTATGTAGTCATGTGCTTACCAGGCATACAATCTATACATATAATAAATCTGTAGAAGGGTCAATTCTGTACATTGAAAATATTAAAAAAATAAATAGCAGGGGGTGTTATTGGTTCAATACCAAACCCAAATATGTGATTAAAAAAATGTTTGTCTGTCTGTCTGTATGTTCAGGCATCACGTGAAAACTAACGATTCGATTTCGATGAAACTTGGTATAATTATACCTTATTAACCTGGGAATAAAATAGGATACTTTTTATCCTGGAAAAATATGTAGAAAAAAATCTTAACTTTTCAGTTTTACGCGGACGGAGTCGCGGGCGGGAACTAGTGATTTAATAAATTTGTTAATTATAGAATTATACCTGTCCTCGTTATATTTACATAAATTAAGTAAACTGTCCATTGCCTCTTGTTCTTTTGATTATTTTTTTTCAGCTAAAAATAATCAAAATAACCTAGATGAAATGTTACATATCTAAAGAAGAAAAGAATTTGTTAAATAAATAATTTCTTGCTGTAATACTTGTGTGTCAGCCTCATATTTATCTAATTTACTTTGAGATTCTAAACAATGACTATTAAACTGCTTTCTCAATGAAAATAATTTGTTTTTACATATCTTTAATTTTTTTTAATTAAGTTTATTCTTTTTGGAACACTTTTGAATTTTGCGAATAGTCTTATTGAGTTATATATATTTTTTTAGTTTATTTCTGCTATTAAAGTTTACCTTATAATAGTCACTTGGCATTTTACTTTGGTTATAACCACACCCTGCAGACTCAGACAGTTCCTCAAATTCACCATATAACGACTTCCTGTGGGATTGTGTCTCTTCTCTTTGCGACTGATGCATGAGGCTTAATTCAGACGTTGCCTCACCGAGCTGTTCTTTAAGTAGCTTTATTCGGTCAAGTGCTACTTCCTGATGTATCTGACAATTTTGAAGGCTGTCAATAACTTAATGTAGGTGTCGCCTGAACACAAGACAATTCCTCAGACATGTCCATAAGTTGTCTTTTAAGTAAGGTCAAAGGTGTTACATGCCACCAAACTGTGTGCTTCGGCTTCATTGTCTTCCCGCTCAGCTAACAGTCGCTCACATAAAGCCCGTTGCTCCTTGAGTTCCATCTGAGTCTTGTGAAGTTGTTCTTGCAGCATCATCTTTCTTGTATTCATTTTAGTAATTCTGGAATTAGTTTAAAAAGCTATTTAATAAACTGAATATTAAACAAATGTTTAAATCAGGGAAAAAATTTAATGGGAGCTTATACAGGAAAATTATCTGAGTTTATATAGTGTAATAATGCTTTATATTATGAATTAATCTTGTTTTAATTACCACTTTTAAAATGAAAAATACAACAGTGTTAAAATAGAAAACAAAACTCAGAGTGAGAACAAAAAGGAAAAACACAGTAACTGAAATATGGAAAAATTAAATTAGTAAGTTTGTTAGTAAGGTCGGTTTGTTATGAAAAGAAAGTGACATTATTTACGTTGAAGTGAAAATGAACAGTGGAGATTGTGTTATTGTCTATTGTTTCCCTATTTTTTGAGTGTATATGCATAAAAACTATCTATCCTCCTGAGTGAATCTATAAAACTATCTATCTGAAGAGTAGTATATTTACAACGTAGAAAGAAATAAATCCTACACCACCATTTATTAAAATCTGCTCGAACTTTTTATTGAACTGCATAGCCAAAATATCCTTTCGTCATACAAAGCTGTGATTGGCTGCAGAAGCAAAACATTTTTTAATATCCTTCATTTCAATGAGACGATGGCGTCGGTACCGGAAAAGCATGATAAGTTTATTTGAGTTTTTAATAAAAAAAACTTATCACTTTCTAAATATTTTGTTGATCTTTTGTTTACTTAGATGCACTAATTAATCCTCATCACACAATGATATTAGGTTTTAACTTGCACAAAACCAAGTTATCAATAATAAAAGCTTTATGTTGTACTAGTAGTACATGGGTTCTCATTGTAATGAAGTGGGTAGGTATACAAAGTGTAACCATAGTAGTAAATATACAACAGAAAGACATTTAAGCTTCTTTTACTAAATTTTTTAGTTGTTTTGCTAGGTTTGCGGAATAATGAAGAGAACCCGACAGAGGTCGTCCCTTCGGTGCGAAACTCTGATATCAGCGATTCTGACTGGTTTTTCAAGTGGTTTGGACTCAAAAGAAACATACCGTTCGAATCTGAAAAATCTCTGTCCTATTTTGTTGTACCTCAGAGACTTCATCACGGGTGGGTGGAACAATCGCTGTGACGCGGTGATTGGATAATAAGCCAGCTTTGATTACATCCACACAATATGCCACTTTTTCTCCTGACTATTGTAGACGATGGTCAAAACGCAAAAAAAAGATATGAGATCCTAAGTTACCCAGAAGTTATCGAGAACCATAATCAGCTCATGGAGGCATGGCATTGACATGGCTGACATAATGTTTTCAGTGTGTCCTGCATATTTTATTAATTACTGATATGGTGGCACTCATTGCCATGTCAGTGATTAACAGGAGAACGAGAGGCAGATCAGGTACACAGAAACTAACTTTTGTTAATTATGTATATTTGCTTATGAAGTTTAATTGAATTATAGTTTCTTTCCCAAGTTTTTTAACAATAAGTAATTGCGATCGAGTTTAGTTTAAGTTATTTAACTTCCGACTACGTACTCTTCCTAAGCCAAAATCTTAATATTTTTTTAAAGAAATTGATGTTCTCAGATACACACAACACACATTTCTTTACTCCAAGACAACAAGGTTGACAGAGAGAGAAGGAGAGTTCAAAAGCATTTTGCATATCAAAAAATGTAGCTGCGACATGCTTAGGCTTGTCCAACTTGCAAAAATCTGCACCAGATTATAAACTGAAAATATAAACTAAACATAAACATGGGCAACGTCTGCCACCCTGCTCTATTTGGACACGCAGGTTTGATGGAAGCCTGAGATCCCCGGCTAAGTAAATAGCAACGAAAAATCTTTGATTAATAATATATATTAGTGGTCGCCCGTTGATCGAAATTCGACCATTACAAATTTTAATATCTTGTTAATTAGAACGCCATCTGCATTTCTCAAGACAAACTACTTTGTTTTCAAACTGTATTGTTCGCCATCTGTGATATTTTATCGTAATCTGTAGAAGGGTCAATTCTTTACATTGAAAATATTGAAAAAATAAACAGCAGGGGTATTACTGGATCGATACCAAACCCAAATATGTGATTAAAAAAAATTTTGTCTGTCTGTCTATATGTTCAGGCATCACGTAAAACTAACAATTTGATTTCGATGAAACTTGGTATAATTATACCTATTATCCTAGGCATAAAATGGGATATTTTTATCCTGGAAAAATATGTAGAAAAAACATCTTATTTTTTTCAATTTCATCACGCGAAGACCGTAGAAAACCGAAGAAGAATGAACGCGGACGGAGTCGCGGGCGGAAGCTAGTCATCAATATATTTGTTTGTGTGTGTCAAATTCATGGTAGTGTGGGTAATGTTTTATTTATTGATTTAATGTACTTTATAAGCATTTTTGTTGAAAAATATCAGCGTTCTGCACTTCTCCTACACATAAGCAATAGATTTCGTGTCATTAGAAATTCGAATATTTATTGCATGAAAATTCTTTTCACTTAGCAACGAAACTTCTGTTCGTACGGATAATGTTATATTACCTAATAAGTATTTATATTGCATTAGCTTAGAAACGTGAATTTTATACTTCATTTTAATTACAAAAAACCATAAAAATGTCGTAACTTAAAAAACTTAATAAAAATGCAGTAAAACTGCCGCAAACCGGCTTACAATTTTAATATAACTACGTCTATTTATGAAAATCGCCTGTGTGGTCTAGCAGTCTACGTGTTAGATAAGGCTTCAAGAGGTCCCGCAGTCGGTTCCCGGGTCGATCAAAAAAAATGTTTTTTTTAAATTTCTAATAAAAAACAACATTGCCCGGTGATGTGCGCCCAGTTAACGATATGGTTGCCACCTCTCATAATATTGTGGGATTAGCTTCGGCTAATCGTTGTTGCCATGATTGTGGTGTCTGCCTACCTCTTACAGAATATGGGCGTAAAGATGTTTTTTTCGCGATTCGCGATTCCCTGGGACTCTGTCATGAGATCCAGATTTGGTGGCAATTGGATCACATCTAATTAATAGCTTTTCAAATAACCGATTTTAAAATATATACAGACATACATACCTCCGCGCCAAGTCCCTTACTGGGTAGGCAGAGAATATCGAGTACCAAATTTCACGATCCTAGCAGACCTGCTTGGCGTCCTCCGCATTCATTGTTCTTTTTAATTAATGACTTTCTTTCGGGTAGGTGCAACATATAAACAAACAACGAAATTATTTCGCTAATCAATACATATTTACAATTAATTTAAGTGTATTCAAAAGTTATGATATAATAAATAATAATAATAAAAAAATCCTCTAAATTTAGTGAATCTTGCAATATTCATTCATTATTACCTAAATTAAAACATTTAAAATGGCGAATGATAAGCAAATTAATTAAATGTCATCGGAATTTAATTCAACCATGGCCGATTTCAAGAAGAAGCTTGATGAGGTGGCACAAGAGTGATGAGGTGTGTGAGAATGGTGAGGGAGAAGAGGAAATGTTAATCTAAATGAGTTACAAAAATATTTTGACCAATTATTGCTCTTAAATGTAGATAAAATTTATCTTTTTGCATTGCCATGGGTAAAGTAAAAAGTTGCCACAGGCTGAAAATAATATTAGATACAAAATGTAATTTGAAATTACAGACAATGTCAATGCATGACAGTAAATTTGAGTTTATTGACTCAAATTCATTTTTTAGGATTAATTATTTAGTGACAAAAGATAGTTATTATCTTTCTGATTACTTTAAGAGACAAATAGCATTATCGCTATACTTTTATATTTAAGACAGCCAAGTACCTAACTTACTACTTGTACTTAACGTAGTACTTGGCTAACACAACTGCTTCTATTGAGCAGTCAAGTAATACTGTTAATGTTTTACATGACTCAAGTAATTTAAATTACTTGATAATACAATAGAGGTAGCCTCTAGCAATACTTTACCTATGAATAATAATGTTCAAATTAATGTTAGTAAATTAATTACAACAGACATTTCATGTGTTAACTATGATAGAAGTAATATTAATAAAAGACACCCATCAGCAAACAATAAAAAGATTATTAATTGCAATTTCAACCTGGTACATCAAAACATTCAAGGTCCGATTGGCAAAGATCTAGAATTGGAGTTGTTTATGAGTTGTAACAATATTAATATATTATGTATAACAGAACATTGGCTTAAAAGCCATCAGCTCATTTTCAACTTTAATAATCACCAGGTTGCTAGCTCATTCAGCAGGACAACAATGATACATGGTGGCTCCTTAATTATTGTTAATAAAAATATTAAATTTAAAGAACGCAGAGATATTGTGAGCCTTTCTGTTGAACGAGTTATTGAGATTGCTTGCATTGAGTTTGAGCAATTTGTTGTAGT
This sequence comes from Calephelis nemesis, assembly GCA_002245505.1. NCBI lineage: Eukaryota > Metazoa > Arthropoda > Insecta > Lepidoptera > Riodinidae > Calephelis > Calephelis nemesis. Next base: position 6,461 of record NJDD01008189.1, on the reverse strand, counting down.
AAGTGTAATATATAAGCCCCCTTGTACACCCTATGATGAATTTGAATTTAGAATGGAAGAGGTCCTATTTAAAGTGTCTAATTCAAGGACTAACGTTATTATCTGTGGTGACTTCAACATAAACATATTAGAATCGTCAACGCAGTCACTTAAGTTTTTAAATATCTTTAGATCACACAATTCGCACAGCATTTTCTTTGAGCCCGCTAGGATTACAGCCACAAGTGTCACTTGTATTGACAACATATTTACAAATATGACACCTATTAAGAAATCAATTGTTAAAGAGATAGATTCAGATCACTGTGGACTATTAGTCGAATTGCTAAGAAGAATACAAATAGCTCGAAGAAAAAATATTATTTTTGTTCCTGTTAATGCAAATCGTTTAAAAAGATTTGAGACAGTGTTAATAGAAGAATTACCAAAGTTGGCGTATGACGATCCAAACCTTTTATATGAATCATTATTTACATTAATACAAACTATACATCATCAGACTTTTACACCTAAAAAAATGACAGTAAATAGTAATTACAGAGCTTTTAGTGAATGGGCAACATTGGGTATTCATAAAAGTAGGATAAGGTTATATGAGTTGTATTATGAAAGAACTTTCAATCACAGCATTGAATTTAAAGAATATGTAAAAAAATATTCCAAATTTTTTAAAAAAGCTTGTAAGATTGCAAAATCTAGATATCTAAAATGTATTGTTAAAAATTCAACAAATAAAATAAAAGCTACTTAGAATATTATAAATTGTAAAACGGGAAGAAACAGAATTTCAACAACGAATATCACTTGAAAATCGACGATATGAACATAAAAGAAGAATTAGATGTAGCCACAGAGTTTGCAAAATTCTTCAGCGGCATTGCAACTGATACTACTAAAGCTCTCACTTCATCACCCAGTGCTGCAGAATCATTGCTGAAGCAATATGTAGATGAGTGTAAAAATAGTGTTGAATTTTTTTTTGTTGATGCGTCAGATATAATAAAAGTCTTTAAATCATTAGAAATTAAAAATACGTTAGAGTTATGGGGACATTCTTTTAAAATTATTGCTTCAGTAATTAATGTTATTACTCCATATTTAGCTATAATATTTAACTGTTGTGTTTCAAATGGCGTATTTCCTGATCTAATGAAACTTAGTAAAGTTATACCTGTAATTAAATCTGGAAGTTCTTCTGATCCCTCCAACTACCGACCTATCTCCATTCTGCCTACCCTGAGTAAAATATTTGAAAAAATTATATTGGGTCAAATGTTACTTCATTTTAATAAATTAGGACTATTTCATAATAAACAGTTTGGTTTTACAAAGGGTAGATCAACAGTCGATGCTGGTATGGAACTATTGAAGAAAATTTATGAGTGTTGGGAGGATTCTCAGGATGCAATCGGGGTGTTCTGCGATTCGTCCAAAACATTCGATTGCGTAAGCCACGATACACTGATCAGGAAAATGCGCCATTATGGACTTAGAAATAAGGCACTCGATCTTCTGATTTCTTATTTGAATGGGAGAATTCAGAAAGTTGTAATCAACGGTAAAAAATCGACAGGTACTGCTGTTACGATGAGTGTCCCCCAGGCCTCTATTCTTGGTCCATTTTTGTTCCTTGTATATATTAATAACTTACCTTACTACGTAAGAGACGACCACGAAATTGTATTCTTCGCGGATGACACTTCACTTATATTTAAAGTGAAAAGACAACTGGGTAAGTATGACGAAACGAACAATACGATTTCAAAAGTTGTACACTGGTTCAATGTAAACAATCTTTTTTTGAATGAAAAAAAAACTAATTGTATTAAATTTTGAATGCTAAATGTGAGGCAAGTAGATACAAACGTACAACTTAATGGTAACAAGTTGGACCTTGTAGATTCTACTACGTTTTTAGGAATAACTATTGATAAAAAATTGCAATGGGGCCCGCACATTGATAAACTTGCAATTAGGTTAAGCTCAACAGTTTATGCTGTTAAAAAAATGAGAGAATTAACTGATGTTGAAACCGCTAGGATGGTTTATTGTAGTTATTTTCACAGCATCATGTCGTATGGAATTCTTCTCTGGGGAAGTTCTGCCGAAGTCAATACTATATTTATTTTACAAAAGAGAGCCATTAGGGTAATTTATAACCTAGGCCCAAGAGTTTCCCTGAGAGAAAAATTCAAAGAAATCAAGATTCTAACTGTGGCATCCCAGTATATCTTTGAAAATTTAATGTATGTTTACAAAAATTCAAGTGTATCTAAAAGAAATTGTGATATACACTGTGTCAATACAAGGAATAAAAATAATCTTGCTGTGCATGTGTCTCGTCTCCACAGAGTTCTACAATAAACTTCCCAATTATATGAAAGAACTTCCAATTAATAAATTTAAAAAAATGTGTTAAATGTAAATTAAATCAAAAAGTTTATTATAACAATGCTGAGTATTTAGGAGATAAGACTGCTTGGGATTAATTGCTCCTCGTGCCAACCTCTTGTAATATATAATGTATCATTACATTAATTATTGTAAATATATATTAAAATAAGAAAAAAAAAGACAAGCCCGCAGAGTTTCTTGCCGGATCTTCTCAGTGTGCGGCCGCGTTACGATCCGGTGGTAGATTTATTATTATATAGACCCGTCACAAGTGCCTCTTATAGGTTTATGTGAAATAAAGATTATTTATTATTATTATTATTAATCACAGTCTACTTGCACTATCAGCGACATTGGAACTCAATTTGCCACTTTCAAATCTTTCATGGTGAGTTCTCTTCAGAATTTTCTCTTCTCTTACAAATAGTCGCACAGTCCATCCAGATTAATCAGATTGAGATGAGATCTCGAAGGAAAATGCTAAGGTTTCTTTGTGTACTAGAGGCTAAGAGTGAAGAAGTATCTCAAATCTTGATTAAGTTAATTTCTGATCATGTTGACACTTTTGTAGTCACTGATAGTTTCATATCCAGATGTCATCGAATGGGCCGATTCAGTGCTGATAAGGCTAGGACAATAATTGTAAAATTTAAGGAAGTGACAGTGAGAGATAAGGTGTGGGATGCCAAGACAGCTTTAAAAGGTATTGGTATTACTATATCGGAGTTTTTGACCACAAGCAGGCATAAAACACTCTGATGAAACAGCCAGGCAGCGATTTGGTGTATCTAGGTGTTGGACTAAGGCTGGTACAATTATTGTTTTGGACTCGAAGGGCTCTCGTTACCATGCTCGTTGCACGGCAGACTTAGATGCCATTCCTACATTTCAATCTGAAGTCGACAGATGATTTAGAACTTCATATTTTGTTATCAAAATAAATCGTAAACAATCATAAAGTTATCATAAAAAATATGTGTATTTGTTTTTAAGATAATAGGTTAATTTTGGTGGGCTATGAAGGATGACATCATAATACATGTGAGTTCACTTATATGCTACGCAAAATTAAACTTCTTGAATGAAAATGAATGATGTTATTATTTCAAAACCACTAAATGTTTGTATCCTAAATTTAAATCTCAATTTGTCATGGACTCTTTCTCGTAATAAAAAGCATTGTTAATGTCGTAGAAGTAAACTACACTCAAACTCTTTCATGCTTTTTATTTTAAATTCTGGTGCAATATGACATCCACTTATTTCACGTTAGTAGAAGAACTATTGTCCTAATGAGTCCCCTTTTCTCATTCCTGCAATTTTTTTTCAGGTCCAGTAACAACAAGTGGGTGTGCATAACTCCCATTCTATGCTAGCAATACTTAATTATTTTTTTAAACCATTCCCTATTCTGACTAATTCTCATTCAATAAATTTAGACAAAAATCAAACCAAACCAATTATTAATCTTAAACAGACAATTATTTGACAGCCTCGTTGGTCGAGTGGCTAGCGTACTCGCCTAACTGCATCGACGAATCGCGAGGCTCGGGTTCGATTCCCGACGGGGGCAGGCATTTGTGTGATGAATATTTAGATGTCTGCATTTCCGGGTCTGGGTGTCTATTAAATGTATTCTGGTATTTATTTAAGTATTTCTATGTTATAGTATCGTTGACTAACACCCATAACACAAGCATATAATTTGCTTACTTTGGGGTTAGATTCAATTTGTGTGACTTGTCCAGAGATATTTATTTATTTATTCTTTTAATATTTACTTGTTTATTGTATTTGTTCTCCACCTTTACAATAATAAAATGACTACTGTGTTGCTAACCTCGCGGTTTTTATTACTTTGCCAATCTCTATCTACATGCGTTTACAAAAACTAAAATGAAACAAATTAACAAGTATTTGAAAAAGCTGCTGTCAGAATGAATGTAATATTTTTCGTCGTTTGATGGATGCACGATGGATTGCTAGAATAAGTTTCACCATAAGATTCGCCAAAACTGGCGAATGTATACGGATCGAGTAATAAATATAGAGCTACTTAGGCATGTCTACAGGATCTAATTAAAATTATGAATTTTCCCATTCCCGCCAAACAATGTTTGCGAATTGTGGCATAACAAAACAGGAAATTCAGTGCGTTATGAATAAATTTAACTTACCAAAAGCCAAGTACCCAAAATATTATGTCCTACTCCACATACACACACACACACACGTACACACATAACACTAAACTGTTTCATTAGCATCAATACACACACTACCAAAAACTTATCGCACGATTCGCTTCGCAACCGAAGCATCATCAGGAGATTTCGACGGCACTCTACGAAGATCGAGCCCAAACCAGCTAAATTGTTGAGTTTTTAGTAGTAGTTGGTGCTAACAAAACAGTTTAGTGGTGTATGTCTGTGCGTGTGTGTGGTCTCTGAATTACTATAATCCCAATTCATTCATAACGTACTGATTTCCTGATTTCTCACGCCATAAAACGCAGACATTTTTCTGCGGGAAATTGCAAATTAAACATCTTTATTTGGATTTAAGTATGGATTTCCGAAAAATAACGCCTTTTTATAATTGGGTCTGCAGTAGTCGTGAAGTTACAATACATTTTTGGTTTTCTAAATATTTCTGATGTTATGTTATAAAAAAGTAATCTTGATGATAACGCCCATCCATTGGAATAAAAAAGACAAGGGATACCTACATTTGTTTTCATTTAGCGGGTTCGATTTTTTTGAGTTTAATTCCCGGTTTAAAATTCTATGGATGGAGTACAAACTATATCAAAACCATTTTTAGTAAAATTTTACTTTTATTACAATATAAAAAACGACGAGTTGCAGTGCCGGCAGAAGTGAAAATTGAATATTAGCGATGTGCATTTTTGATATTTTGGAATGGTTAGGGAATAATTTTGCACGAATTTCTTTAATTATTAGTATGAAAGTACTATCATTTATGTGGTAGAACACAATATACGTTTATTGCGCTATCGTATACAAACATGACATTTGAACTGGATCGTGTCTTGTTAAAAAAATTTTTGTTAATTCCAAAAAAAGTGCGCCGCTTAATAAGTTTCCACTTCAAGAAGAAAGAAAATTCGATGAAAGAAAGAAAGAACATTATTTATTTGAGGAATATGTGTATAAATGAGATGTTACAAAAATATTTAAGTATATCAACCTATTCTACCATATTTTGGTGTGCAAATATTTTAACATTTATATAAAATATTATTTAATTACATATGCTTTAACTTTTAAGCCAATTATTTAGATATATTTATAACTAGTGTAATTATTTATTAACAAAACATTTAAAAACTATAATTAAATTTAACCCTGTCTACCGTAAACTACCACGGACATTGGAATATGACGTGTTGAATTAAAAAAAAATGAATGATAACAAAATTATATTACTTCACATACATGGTGTATAAAGGGTACTTGTGAAGTATCTATATAATTTTTAAATCTAACACCGGATCGAAACCTGAGAATATCTGGTAAAAGAAACTCAGAGGGTTTGTCAAATTTTTTTTAGTATGGTGTTAAATGTGCCCTGACGTTTTGACGTATATACCTTAACCTTTCAAGGGCGAGGAACTTTCTTAATTTTTTTAGTTTATATACTTTATCTGTATACCTACTCGTATTAATTAACTATATAAAATAAAAAACTAAATAAAATGCATGCTACTTGAATACAGTTTTCTTACAAATATTTGTATGGTTTGGACCGAATGCAGATGCGATTTGATTTAAACCGGCTTTTAAAAAGGAGGAGATTGTATCATCATCATCATTTCAGCCATAGGACGTCCACTGCTGAACATAGGCCTCCCCCATTGACTTCCACTTCGACCGGATGGAAGCGGCCTGCATCCAACGAGACCCCGCGACCCTCATAAGGTCGTCTGTCCATCTCGTGGGTGGCCGTCCTATGCTTCGCTTGCCGGTACGTGGTCTCCACTCGAGAACCTATCTGCCCCAACGGCCATCAGTTCTTCGCGCTATGTGCCCCGCCCACTGCCACTT
>NJDD01008185.1:32133-45357 GCA_002245505.1 Calephelis nemesis | reverse complement strand
TCTTGTTACGAAAATTGTTACATAATTTAAATTATTAAGGTAATGATATTTATTCTTAAATTATGTTTTAATTGTAGTTATATCCCATGTTTTATTTTATTAAAAAAGATAAAGAAATAGATCATTGTATCCCAATAACTATTTTTTAATTGATAAATGTTAAAATTACTCGGTGTAATACCGTACTGATTACAGTAATTGTTCTTCTATCTTACATTTTCGTATTGTTATTAATAAAGATAAAGAAATAGATCAATATATCTCAATTACTATATCTGACTTAACCCGTTAATAACTTTGCGTAATAGGCAAATAGAAAATACAGATTATACAACCACTCTAAAGATTTTATGGCTGAATGCTAACATCACTCCGCGTGATACTGTACTGATTACAGTTGTGGTTCTATCGTACTTTTTCGTATTTTTATTAATAAATATAAAGAAATAAATCAATGTATCTCAATTACTATTTCTGACTTAGTCCTTTTATAACTTTGCGTAATAGGAAAATAGAAAATACATATTATACAACCACTCTAAAAATTTTATGGCTGAATGCTAACATCGCTCCGCGTAATACTGCACTGATTACAGTTGTGGTTCTATCGTACTTTTTCGTATTTTTTTTAATAAATATAAAGAAATAAATCAATGTATCTCAATTACTATTTCTGACTTAGTCCTTTTATAACTTTGCGTAATAGGAAAATAGAAAATACATATTATACAACCACTCTAAAAATTTTATGGCTGAATGCTAACATCGCTCCGCGTAATACTGCACTGATTACAGTTGTGGTTCTATTGTACTTTTTCGTATTTTTATTAATAAATATAACGAAATAAATCAATTTATCTCAATTACTATTTCTAACTTAGTCCTTTTATAACTTTGCGTAATAGGCAAATAGAAAATACAGATTATACAACCACGCTAAAGTTTTAATGGCTGAATGTTAACATCACTCGGCGTAATACTGCACTGATTACAGTTGTGCCTCTATCGTACATTTTCGTATTCAGCACAATTAAAACTTAATTCCAGGATACTTGAGCTTGCTTACTGAGCATTCATAACTAAGCAAGTGATTTGCAACTTAGAACTTTAGAGCTTAGAATATTAATTCGTAAATCTGTAATAGCATTAATATTAATACAGTTTAGATGATGTTTGTCGTACGAGTATGTTAATCTTGTTGTTTTTAACTCAAAAGTTTTGAGTTTAGAATTTAATTTTTAATTTTGTAATCACTTTCACTACACAAACAAAGTCACTTCCTCTGTCCCTTTGTATGCTTAAATCTTTAAAACTACTTAACGGATTTTGATGCGTTTTTTAACAGATAAATTGATAGTTCTAGAAAGGTTTATATATTTATTTCATAAACGTGTGAAGCCGGGGCGGGCCGCTAGGAATCTTGTAATGCGAAAATTTAATTGCTGTTTATCTTCAGTTGTTTTATTGTCACATATTCGATTATGTGACTTAGAACTGAGGATTTTAAAATGTTGTTTTACTAATCTTTAAAAATATTATTTGTTATTTGCCCGCAACTTCCAGTTACCTTTTCAAACAAACTTTCGTCTCCTATTGAAGTCCTTTGGATTTTTATTTTTGAACAACATTGTCGATGTTTGAACTGGGATATTTGCCTATATGTTTAACAAATTTTAATAAAATCTGTTATGTGGTGTAGCCATGTAAGAGCAGCCGACAGATAGACAGACAGACTTTTAAATTAAAGTTTATAAGTTGGTATTCTTATGGTAATGCAGTCAATCAATGCGGCTCTAGAGATTTGATTTAGTAAATTCAATGTTAGATGTTGTTATTGTTATGGTTATGTTATGGTGTTATTGTTAGATGTTGTTTATTATATTGCTCGAAACTTATATATTTGTTGTATTACAAACTTTAATTACATTTACTTCATTATTACATTGTTAAACTTAAGTTATGCTTCTTATGATATTGCAGTCGTTTGTATCATAAAATTTAAAATTTCGACTTTTTATTTATTTAATAACTAGCTGCGCCCCGCGGTTTTACCCGCGTAAGTCCCAATCCCGCGGGAACTCCGGGATAAAAAGTAGCCTATATGTTATTCTGGGTCTTCAGCTACCTACATACCAAATTTCATCGTAATCGGCTTTGTAGTTTTTGCGTGAAAGAGTAACAAACATCCATACATACATACAAACTTTCGCATTTATAATATTAATAATAATATAATATTAATATGTTTAAAAGTTGTTTGTTGAATGTTGATATTTCAAAAACGACTTATAACACTTTTAGAGTTTAGATTATTAATTTTTAATTGCTTTCATTAAAAATTATACATATTGTACATACTATATTCATTACTATTTTAGTGTAATATCAAACTTGAGTAATGCCTCTTAGGTGTGTTATCATGAGTTATCTCTCATGAGGCACACGGGGATGTTAAGCTTAAAATGAATTTGTTCCCTGGACTGGAATTCAGCCTGCGTTGGGTTATAATGACCTCTCGCTCGTCAGTAGTAAGCTTGTTATTTAGGGTACTGGATTATTTCTCTGGTATTCTCCTCTCTTCCTCTTCCATACGAGATATTGTAGCGACAGGAATAAATTTGTAAAGTTTGACTTTCACGTTAGATAAAAAATAATTTTAAGTATATTTTCATCCATATTCACGAATAATTAGGCAGAGACACGGCCAGGGCATCCACACCAAGCCGAAGATACTAAGGCCCACAATGTTATAGGTGACCACGTATCGTATCTCGGGCACCATCGTTTTTATTAGAAAATTGAAAATACACATTTTTTTTAATGTTGCCAGACCCGGAAATCCGACGCCTTGCCGCTAGACCACAGAGGCGATTTACGAGTACTTAAATTAGTTTAACTCAATTTAAAATGTCTGCTTACCTGCAACGTACTTGGCCACGTACACGACGTATCTCCAATGACTTCAACAGCCACTGGCTGGTACTCCGTCAAGTCTGAGGAACAGGAGCTCTGTGACGCGGCTGCTCCATATTGAGCTATCTGTATACTAATGGTTGTCCCTCTAGGACAAATTAGGGTCACCATCTCCTCGTCACAAGCTGCTTTCTGGTGAGTACGAAGTGTTCCCAAAAGGAGTTCTGTAAAGAAAAGGAGTCTTTAAAAATATGTTTGTCAAAATACAATATTATATAGTCTAGTCGAGAGCAGTACCAACAGATGTTTTATGATGCAAGTATTTACATCATAAAACATCTGTTGGTTCTGTTGTCTAGCGGTTTGGACTTGACTTAAAGAGGTCTTAGGTTCGATTCCCGGGATATAAAAAATACGATTTTACAATTCCTTCTAATAAAATTAATGTTTTTCGGGATTGATAATGTGCTTTTTTGGCTACCAGTTTGCCACCTATCATATTGTGGAACTTAGTGTCTTTGGGTATAACGCGAGAGCCCTGGTCGTATCTCTGTCTACCGTGCATATGCATGTGCGTGCGTGCATGTAGCACGCCCGCATTCCTGAAACTTTTTAAAAATAGAGATTTTTTTAAAAATATTTTTAAAATACTATACGGTACTAAAATGTTAACATAAGTGTGACATCTTCATCTACGAACAAAACCAAATCCTGAGATCACTAAATTATGTATCAATTTTTAGAATACACAAAAACAGAATAACTAAAATTAGAATGTACTCGTTCGACATCAAAGAATAATATCTAATAAAATATTTCTGTCATCAAAAGATCGGACACTAAGTTATTGAATATGATATTTACAAACGAGAATACCTCAAACAGCAAATCCTGAAATCACCAAATTACGTTTTTTCTTTTTAGAAAACGTAACAAAATAACAATTAAAATAAGAATGTATTCTTTCAACATCGAAGAACAATATCTACTTAAATATTTCTGTCATCAAAAGATCGGTCACTAAGATATTGAATATGATATCTTCAATCGAGAATAGCTCAAACAGCAAATCCTGAAATCACCAAATAACGTTTTCCTTTTCAGAATACGTAACAACAGGATAACTAAAATAAGAATGTATACTTTCGACATAAAAGAATAATTGCTACTAAAATATTTCTATCATGAAAATATCGGTCACTAAGATATTGAACACGATATCTTCAAGCGAGAATAGCTGAAACAGCAAATCTTGAAATCACCAAATTACGTTTTCCTTTTTCGAATACGTAACAACAGGATAACTAAAATAAGAATGTATTCTTTCGACATCAAAGAATAATCTCTACTAAAATATTTCTGTCATCAAAAGACCAGTCACTAAGATATTGATTATGATGTCTTCAAGCGAAAATAGCTTAAACAGCAATTCCTGAAACCAGCAAAATTATATTTCCTTTTCTAGAATATGCAATAATAGAACAACTGAAATAAGAATGTATTCTTTCGACATCGAAGAATAATATCTACTTAAATATTTCTGTCATCAAAAGATCGGTCACTAAGATATCATGTATGATCATTTTGAATCATAGATGATGTTATCTTCAAGCGAGAACAGCTCAAACAGCAAACCCTGAAATCACCAAATTATATTTTCCTTTTTAGAATATGCAACAAAAGAACAAATAAAATAAGAATGTATTTTTTCGACATCAAAGAATAATCTCTACTAAAATATTTCTGTCATCAAAAGATCGGTCACTAAGATATTAAATATGATATCTTCAAGCGAGAATAGCTCAAACAGCAAATTCGATATAACAGAACCGCTGTTTTCGGGCCAAGCCTCCCTTGCCTCGTAAATTCAAAATGATCAATCTCAAGTCCACAGACTCGTCGAACACGTGAATTATGGCGGGAAAACAAGATAGATTCCGCCATCACTTTCGCAACAATGATTTTATTACTGAATATTTACTTAGTTATAAATTTTAGATAATGAATTGTTTGAAATATTACCCGCTACCCCTGGCTTTGCTTATGTTTTATTACTTGAGTATTAAGAGCAGAAGTAGTGCACCTTTGATTTTTTTGACGATATATGGATCTTTTTCTAACAAAACAACCAATCAAATAACAAAAACAAGATATTGAATTGTTTGATAATGTTAAAAGAACACAATAATAACTAAATTATTAGTTGATATCGCAAAAACAAGAAATTGAATTGTTTAATATTATTATAAGAACAAATTATGACTAAATTATTAATTATTATTACAAAAACAAGAAATTGAATTTATTGATAATGTTTAAAGAACAAAATAAAATAAAATATAAATTGTTATTACAAAAACAAGAAATTGAATTGTTTGATAATGTTTAAAGAACAAATTATAAATAACAAAACTATTTAAAAAGTAAGCACCAATCCACGAGCACGAAATAAAAAACAAATATTACTATAATTTAGAGTTATCACATTCAAAATTTAAAAACACATTTTATTATGTTACAGGAAGGCAAACAAGCAGACGGATTTCCTGATGGTAAGAAATTCACGCCGCCTAGAGACACCAAAGGAGGTAATGGTGCGTAGCCAACCTGAGGCCGGGATGTTACGCCTCGAGCAAAAGTAAATATACCGGCTACCTTAGCCTCCCGACCGGAACACGTTATGATCTTATGGCGGCAGGAATAGGTAAGGCGGTGGTACCAATCCGGGCGAGTCGCTGCGAAACTCTACCACCTAGTCAGATGTCACGTTGTTAGTGATGGTAAGCCTATGCTCGCCTTTTACGAGCTGCCTATCAAGAAAGGCCGATGGTCTATTCTGCAAAGGAGCCCGGACCAACACGATCCCCTATTACTTTTGCAAAGATAATTTTACTATTAAACATAAACCGAGTTATAAATTATGGCAAATGAATTATTTTTGACTACAAAGTAATGCATGCGATTGAAAAAAGTTTACTAATTTTGTGAAATAAAATTTTCTTGCGTGTTCCATTTTCAAAATCCATAATCTCTTAAGATCGGAATAAATTTCCAAATTGTGAATTATTAATATTTGAATGTTCATTATAAATAAAATTCATTACTAAAGCTTTATGAAGGTTTTCGAATGTTTGTGTTTAGGTTTTCAATTAAGTCTGAAAACCTGAATATATATTCTGTTGTGATAAAATTACGGGGCATTTTATGAACAAGGGAAGGAAAGTTTACCTTTTGTTCCAATCATTTAATAGGTTCCCATTTTCAATTACTGGTGAAACTAACGGCAACAATCTGGTGTACAACAGTTTTATAGTCCAATCTAAATACATAATATTATCTTTACATTAAATTCTCAGGTACTAACAGCCAATATTAATAATCAATCCTAATCCAAAACTTGCTGTCCAAGATTGATCTTTTGATCCATTTTTATGTTATCGCTTACCAATAACACATCTGTGGACAGGATAAATATGGCAATTAGATATAGAATAGGCCGGCGGATATGCGGCTATCTAGATTGCTGAAATCCATCTTTAGAGATACATTATTCTTATAGGCCGTAAGTTGACAGTGTATCGAACACCAAGTACAACGATATTGCTACAAAAAGATCGATTTTTAACTGACTTTGAAAAATATAAGCGGTATTTGTCTCCCACTTATTTTTTATGTATGATTTCTCCGTCTTGGACCGAATTAAAAAATGCATTTTGTATTTGAAAGATCGCATTTCCGAAGTATTTCTATATTATCAAGTCTTGGTCGGATATATTCCAGAGAAATCGAGAAAAATAAGATTTTCTTGTGTTACTTATATTCTATAATGGTATTCTAGAGAAATCGAGAAAAATAAGCATTTTTTGTGTATATAACTTACTTATTGAAATCAAAGTTGGTTTTTATTGATTTCACTGCACTTAAATTAAAGAGACTCTTGATACCACCCTCGGGTAATATTATATACTAGCTGCGCCCCGCGGTTTCACCCGCGTAAGTCCCAATCCCGCGGGAACTCCGGATAAAAAGTAGCCTATATGTTATTCTGGGTTTTCAGCTACCTACATACCAAATTTCATCGTAATCGGCTTTGTAGTTTTTGCGTGAAAGAGTAACAAACATCCATACATCCATACATACAAACTTTCGCATTTATAAAATTAATAGGATTATAATTTTTTATAAATTATAATACATTTGCAATTTGGTCATACAATGTCAACTTAGGTAATCCCGGACTACAACTTATTCATTCGAACCAAAATTTAAAAAAACAATTTTCACAATAAATTCACGATCCTGGCAAGCCTGCATGGCTTCCTCCACATTAATTACTTTTTGTATTGGGATTGGAATATAGACTCGTATTGGCTGCCGTTATTAGGGGATCCGATAAAATGTGACATGGTGATGCGGTTGCGTTGTCACAGTTTTGCAACGACACAATACCGGACACAATTGCAAATAGCAGATAGAAAGTTCGACTTCGGCTTTCGTAGAGGCACATGGGTTTACTGAGAAAAATCTTGAGATTCGTGTGAAATCGTGACTGGCGGTTATACCCACGAATACAAAGATTATAAAGAGTCAGAAAGCTAGACTCACTTTGCATAATTCTGTGCTTATCCCAACGTTAATGTATGCAAGGGAGAGTTGGGTATGTCAGAAATAGCATAAAAGTAAGATAAATGCGATTGAAATGAAAGCGCTACGAAAAATCGGTGGTATAGCGCTTGCTGACCACATTCATAACAGTGAGATCAGAGAAAGAGTGGGGTTGAAGGAAGGTGTTGGTGTTAAAATGAGAAAGGGCACGTTCCGCTGGTTCGCTCATGTGGAAAGAATGACAGATGAAAGATTGACAAAGCAGATATACAATGCGAATGTGGATGGATGTAGGTACCCGGGGAGACCAAGGCTGACATTTCACGATCAGATCACTCGGATATTATCCGAGGTTGGTGTCAAGAGTCGCCGAAACCGGCGTGTTTGTATGAAAAGGGTAATGAATGTGAAGGAAGCCAGACGAATTTGTCAGGATCGTGAGGTCTGGCACTCGATACTCTCTGCTTGGCTTGGCGTGAAGATATGTATGTATATATGTATGTATATGTATGTATGTATTCAAAGATGTGGTCTTTATAAATTTTTCTATTCATTTTCAATCCAAAATTTTGTCCATTCACTTGATATAGCTGTTGAACGTTTGAAACAAGTTAGGAATCAGTTAAGCGGATTAGAATTATACGGTAATTAAGGTTCTTCCATACATATTACATAATACATTGAAGCTTGAAACACATAACTCGGAGTAGCGGGTTAAGTATAGACTTTATCTTGAGAATTGTTTTTTTTTCGTGATAATGGAAGGCAAACAAGTAGGCGGATTTCCTGGTATAAGAAATTTACGTCGCCTAGAGACACAAAACGTGGTAATGGTGCGTTGCCAACCTGAGGCTGGGATGTTAGGCCTCGAGCAAAAGTAAGTTTACCGACAACTTCACCCTCCGAACCGGAACACATTATGGCGGCAGGAATAAGTAAGGCGGTGGTGCCAATCCGGGCAAGTCACTGCGAAACTCTATCACCTAGTCTGATGTCAGGATACTAGTAACAGTGAGCCTTTGCTCGCCTTTTTCAAGCTGCCTGGCAGGAAGGCAGATGGTATATTCTGCAAAGGAGCCCGGACCAACACGAAGAATGAAATTAATCGCAAGACTGTCAACACATAATATTGGCTAAAGCAATTTCAGTGATCTTACGTGTTGATTTTGGAGGATGAGAATCCGCTCAAACGTCGGTAATCTTGTTAACTTCATCCAGATCACGTGCGAACAGTTGATTTATATGTAGATTATTCATACAACTATTCTTTGTGTTACAAATATTCCTATTTAGCCCCCAACGGAGAAATATGGGTATGTAAGTATAAGTATATGTGTGTCATTGTCTATCTGCGGCATTTCTATCTTTAATGTAGTCTCATTTAAAAACGTAGAAAAAATAGGTCTAAGGATTAAGTTTACGTGATAAGGCATCAGGAGATGTGTGGACAAGCGGAGGTCCCCCACTCTCTCTCTCCCTCTTCATAGTTAGAAACAACATATATTTCACAGGTGCGTCGCTTTCCTGTGGACAAGTTTGACTTAATGAGGAAGTCTGCCAACTAATCTACCCATGACACAGTTATTATTTCGGCAGGATCAGTTAAGGCAGTTGATGCTTACCCGGGCAAGAAACCTCAACCTTTACAACCAGTGGTTTTTTTGGTTTTTACCTACCACCCATTTACCTACCACTCATTTACCTACCTAAGATTGTCTATTCGAGCTGCGTGGTAAGTGGAGGTAGAGGCAGTCTACACAAAGGAACTAGACCAGCACGAGGAAAATACAAGTGTCATTTAAAAAGTTTGTATGAAATATCTTAAAGCCAATAATAATGTTAATTATGTGAATCCCCTAAAACGTCTGTAATGACGTCTTCGGCGTGCAGATCACGACCGACCGACCAATCAGCGTGTAGATAGCTAGGACTTACAAGTAATTGTTCTTATTATGATATGTTTTAGCTAACTAAAATATAAAGAGTATTGATTGCCGAGATTGGGGTTCAATTCCCTGACAGAGACTGTGCTGTGCTGAGCAAACATTTGCCTGAATAAGGATCCAACTTCTCACCTATTCCGACACCATAATGACTCTGCCATGTTCCGGTCTGGAGGATAGGGTAGCCGGTAGATAATAGTGGCCTATAAAAACCATATGTGTCGCTTTCCTACAGTTGGTATGTTGGGCAGATTATCTCTTTCTATCGGAAGAGATGTGAGCTTATTCACTGTCTTACGTAAGAAAAAATTGCTTATGTAAAAAATTATGCATTTTTCTTTCGATATCAAAACATTTTCGTTTACAGGCATAAAAAGTTTTTTAGCAGAGAGTGAGAAAATAGAGAGTATCTTCACGCTCACATCCCCGAAGAGATAGGCAGAGGCACAACCCTGGCACCCACGAATAACCGAAGACATGAAGTCCTACAGTATGATATATGGCACATATCCCAATCCCGAGCAATGTTTTTGTTTTTAAAATTGGAAAAACCAAACTTTTCTTGTTGCACAACCCGCGAATCGAATCCGGGACCTCGTGCAGTCAAATCCAACACATATAACGCTAGACCATATAACCATATACTTAATATACAAAAAAAGTTATGCAGTAGTCGAAAATTTATCCCCTGTTTTAATTGAAATATTTTGTATATTTTCGACAGAAAAAGAAACAGCCTTTCAATCACGTATATGTATTAGATACTCTCACTCAATTATTCTGGGTAACACAAAAACCAGTCCGAAAAACTTTCAGTAGCTTAGATTTCACAAACAACCCAATAAACCTCGGGTCCGAACTAATTCTAGATTCCTAAAGCGTAGATGGAATCTATCAAACAAAATCTACTGGTATTGAAATACCTTGGAAATGTAGAGAAACTTTATTGTTTTAACCAATGTCTAAAATGAGTTTGTACGTTTTGACTTTTTTTGTTTATGTTAATCGATTACACTGTCGTTTTTGGATTTATTTTTTCAAATTTGGAAAAGCGTTTTTCTGATGTGGTCCCATCTGGATCTGATGGTGGAATGCCAAGGACGTCGATTAAATATCCAATGAAAAGATTTATAAATTGAAATAGACGTCGGCTTCTTGCAGTTCATTATGCTAGAAGAAAAGGCAAGGCAGCATAGAAGTTATGCTATGTTTTATTTGACTTTATATGTATTCTAACTACCATGATGTTAGAACAAGGGTGGTCTTTTCTTTGAATTAGATCCTCATTAAAGATGCGGCCGTCAAGATAATCGTAAAATGTATGCATTATTCAGTATAACTCAAAATCCATAAGTCGAACCATGATAAAATATATATTTGACTTCGGCCTCAGGTTGGCAACGCACCATTACCATCTTTGGTGTCTCTAGGCGGTGTGAATTTCTTATCAACAGAAAATCCGTGAACTTGTTTGATTTTCAATATCATAAAAATAAAATGAAATAAATAAATTAGACCACCACAGAATCATGATTTATCTTTCTAAAAAATAACCATCAAAATCGGTTTATTGGCGGTAGAGTGATAGCGTCACAAACATAAAAAACATGCAGTCTGAGAACCTTGTCATTTTCCATAAAAAAACCACTCACTATGTAACGGTACCATCAACTAGCTATTCCCATTAAAATCGGCGGTCCCAATTCTGTTTTCATCTAGTTTAAAAAGTCCGGGGAAATCGCAACTATGAAAATTTGTAACGAAGCCACCAGACAAATAAGGGAAAGGCTTGAAAATTCCGGCTCCGTGGGCATAATAGATCGAGGTCAGACTTCAAACGGAATTCAGTCGAAATACCTGTTATACCTTCAGACTTTGTAGGTACAACTTAACAAATCATCAAACAATCCAACAAACCATCGTCTGATGATGGAAATATTATTACTGGATTGCTTCACTAGTTCAGTCATAGCCTGGTGGTACAATTCTGTATCACTACATGATATAAACCAAAGTCGCTTCCTCAGTCTCCATGTCACTTTGTTACGCTAACTAGTATCTTCACGCCCATATCTCCGAAGAGGTAGGCAGAGGCACAACCAGGGTTCCCACGACTAGCCGAAGATACTAAGTCCCACAATGTGATAGGTGGCAAGCCTATCGCCCACCGGGCACATATCCTATCCCGATCAACATTTTTTTTATTAAAAAAAACCCAATTTACTTTTGTTGCCCGACCCGGGATTCGAACCCAGGACCTCATGCAGTCAAGTCCAACAACTGAACCGCTAGACCACAGAGGCGATTAAACTCTTAAAAAACTCTTTAAAACGACGCAACGGATTTTGATGCGGTTTTTTTATATATATTTGCAACGTGTTTTATATTGTCGTATTCTTTTGAGAAATTTTAAAATTAATCACGTTTAAAGTACCTAGGGGTAAATTCCACGTGTTTTCTGTATAAAGTAAAGAGTCAAACATTATGTTATAGTGAGAATTTTATTAATAAAAATATGAATTATAAACAAATTTCATAAACACCCTGAATGTTTATAAATTAAACATCAATGCTTTACACAGATATTTCACCGCTTCATTAGTCAGAAAATTGCGAAGAAAATAATCCCAAAAATAATTGGGATCGATTACAAGGATACCCGGGAGCATTTTTTCTTGTGTTTCAATCAGTTAGTCTTACTTTTTTTTTTGTTATAGGAAGGCAAACAAGCAGACGGAATTCCTGATGGTAAGGAATTCACGCCGCCTAGGGACACCAAAGATGGTAATGGTGCGTTGCCAACCTGAGGTCAGGATGTTAGGCCTCGATCAAAAGTAAGTTTGCCGGCTGCCCTACCCTCCGAACCGAAACACGTCATGACGTTATGGCAGCAGGAATAGCTAAGGCGGTGGTACCAATCCGGGCGAGCCGCTGCGAAACTCTACCACCTAGTCAGACGTCACGGTGTTAGTGATGATAAGCCTATGCTCGCCTTTTACAAGCTGCCTGGAAAGAAAGGCAGATGGTCTATTCTGCAAAGGAGCCCGGACCAACACGAAGTTTTTTAATCACATCACAGATCAATCCTTAAATCTAAATTTACAAAGATTTACTCGATCCTTGCGGTTGGTCAGTAGAGTTACGCATGTACGCTAGCCCTTCGACCAACGACCTGACCAATCCCGGAAATATTGTTATTTTGGAGAAACTTAAAAAACTAATTTCTTGTTGCCTAACCCATGAACCGAACCCGAAACCTCATGTAATTAACGCAAATACTAGACCACTAGACCACAGAGGCTTCAAATAATCGCATTAAATTTTAGCCAAGTCTTTGATGTAACAAGCATATAATCCGGTTTAAACGATCGCCCATTCAGAGGACTGTTCGCTTAGATGAAGTTCGAGTTATAGTTGATGTCTTAAGTAATTTATTATTTAACTAGTGGCCCGCCCCGGCTTTGCACGTGTATAAAATATATACACAAACCTTCCTCTTCAATCACTATATCTATTTAAAAAGACCGCATCAAAATCCGTTTGCGTAGTTTTAAAGATTTAAGGATACAAAGGGACATAGGGACAGAGGAAGCGATTTCGTTTTATACTATGTAGTGATTAACAATGTTAGTCCGGGTACCTATGAAAATAGATCATCTCCCTTCCAATCTGAAAGGTCACAAGCGGGTAAAGTTGGGTAATCAGGTTAAATGAGATCGGAGCTTTTCCCTATGTTAGTTCCGGTTCCCTTGCGGAATAGATT
>NJDD01008185.1:15229-32059 GCA_002245505.1 Calephelis nemesis | reverse complement strand
GCCATAACTTTAGCACTTGCCGTTGACGTGTTCCGGTTTGGAGGATAAGGTAGCCGCTAAACTTACTTTTGCTCGAGATCTAACATCCTGGCCTGAGGTTGGCAATACACCGTTTCCGCCTTCGGTGTCTCTAGGCGGCGGAAATTTCTTACCATCGGGAAATCAGCCTGCTTCTTTACCTTCTATTATTGTGCACTAACTTGCTCGGGTAAAGATCAACTTTTTTATGTGAAAGATCAGCGAACAAGCAAACAGATTTCCTGATGGTAATACATAACCGTGGTCTATAGACACCATAGATGCTATAGGCGCGCCGCTGTCTTATGATCGGGATGTTAGGCCTATTGTGCAAATCCACCGGCAACCCTACCCTCTGGGTCGGAACATGACAAAGTCATTATGGCGGCAGAAATAGGTAAAGCAGTAGAAATTAGCTTACTGTAAACTTTAAAGTAAGAATCAATTTGGGCAATTTGTTCAAGTATTTTTACGCCCATGTCCCCGTAGAAGTAGGCAGAAGTACAACCAAGGCACCCACGACTAGCAGAAGACAAGCCTGTCGAAAACCGGGCACAATTGCAATCCCGAGCAACATTTTTTTTTTAAATAGAAAATTTGAAAAACCAAATTTTCTTTTTGTGGATGTTTTAATTTGTTCAAAAAAAATAGTCAACTTTTATTCTTGTTTTCGAAGTTTATGCATTTATTACAAAATAACGATAAAAATATAAATTAGGCTAATCAAAATTCACAAGTCCATATCAAAAAGTTAGTTGCTGGTGGATAATCTTGGCTACTTGATTACGCCTACGCAAATATTCGCCATTGGCAAGATGAGAACAACCGGAAATAATATATCTAATAGATTCACCAGGACAATGCCACGGTCAACGTATTATATCCACTAATAATTGATTAAAATACCTAATCCTATAACCATTTTTTTATGATATTGAAAGGCAAACAGTAAAACGGTTTTCCTGATGGACACCAAAGGTGATAATGGCGCGTTGCCAACATGTTAGGCCACGAGAAAAAGTAAATTTACTCGTTACCGTACCCACCGAACCGAAATACGTCAACGGCAAGCAGAGGAGTTGTGGCGACAGCGATAGGTAAGGCGGTGGCACCAATCCAGGCGAGTCGCTGCGAAACTCTACCACGTAGCAAGATGTCACAGTGTTAGTGAACGTAAGCCTATGCTTGCCTTTTACAAGCTGCCTGGCAGGAAGGCAGATAATTTACTGTGCAAAGGAGCCCGGGCCAACAGGGGGAAATTCATTCTTATGTATCTCTATTTGATAGATAAAAAACGGTGCCATTCCTCATATTTCATTTTCGACAGTTGTTCTTCTCCTCAGCAATAGCACAAGAAAAAGCTTTTTCGCCAAAGAGGTCACCAAATCAAGACTAATCTACAGATGCTAGTGTCTTAGTCTCAGGTCAGTCCGTAACCTGTTGAAATCAGCTATATGTCAGCTCCAGCATATTTCATAATTTCTGCCATATTTCTAACTGCTAAGTATTACCAGTTTATTTTTTTATTAATTTATTGTAACAGCCATTTTATTCCAGCACCACAGTCAAAACATATTAACACTCAGGCGAAATCACTTGAATTTAAATCACGAACAAACATCAACATTAAACATTTAATTCCAGCTTTATAAATGTTGAGTCGTGTATAAACTGTAGAGAAAATATTTACACCATCCCCGAACCTTTTATCCCTGTATATTTGCACGTACAAAATGCTGACATCATTACTTGACTATTAAAATAGTCCAAAACAGTCCAGACTTATTTTTTTTCAGTTGTTTTGGAGGGCTTTTATCTATGCAGGTATGCCAGCCCTATCAATGCTCAAGAAACTAATAATATTTACGTAATTAATTATAAATTTAACAAGAACATTTCAAATAGATCCTTCGCTGCATCTCCATGTGGGTGTGACAAAATATATACATACCTATATACTCTCCAATTCAAATTTATTGACATTGTATTCTGCAAGTAGTAAACTTCTATCATCACAATATTTAACACATTTCATCAACAAGTGCTGGACCTCGTCTACTATATTGCATGTCTCACAATTAGGTGAATTTACTTTTCTCATTAGATAGTCCAGACTTGTTAATAATAGAGTTTCAGATTATCTGTAGCCCATACATTTCATGTTCGTTTATTGGTTTCCCGGTAGGTATCTGCCGTCTTAGTTAATGTTATTATATACTTTATGAAATCTTGCAATATTTTACTATTCAAATTCTCAGGGTAAAAAAAACTGAATTCATTTTTACCAACTTTTTAAATTCGGAAAAATTGAAACATTATCCTTTCTAATATTATAAATGCGATAAAGTTTCATGTTTGTTTGTTACTCCTTCACACCAAAAACTACTAAACCAATTTTCATGAAATTTGGCACACACATAAAGGGTAACATTGATTAACACATGGGATAGTTATTATCGCCAAAAATGTTCCCGTGGGACCATTAACCACGCAGGCAACAGCTAGTTTTAAATAAAGTTAGGTAGGTATTTGTGAGCAAAGCGCTTGAAATTCTATTTAGAACAGCATGTACACATTATTTAAATGTTTACATTAGTCAAAACAAGTAGACTATAATCCAAAAAAATATATTGACAACTTTAGTCGCAAACACAAAAATAACTGGTGGTACAGTATCTAACACTATAAAAATATCCAACATTAGTTAACTTGAAGGACAACTAGTTTATAGTATATATCATCAACAAACATCAATAAGCATTTAATTCCAGCCCCATTAATGTCGAGTCGCGACGCAACATCGTTTTACAAACTGTAATTAAAAGTATTAACGCCACCCAACTGTTTGCATTCTCAATCTTGAAAACTATTTATTTAACCAAATTTAGACAAACATTCTAACATTAAAACATCTTCATAGACTAGTTTAAATGTAAATCAACATTAAACATTCAATTCCATCCCCATTAATGTCGGGTCGTGACCACACGCAACGTGTAATAAACTGGGATGAAAATATTTACATCGTCCAACTGTTAGAACCCTTAATCTCAAGAACCATTAAACAACGGATCATTAAAGGGCTGTCGAAGAAATTATTGTCTGTTTTTTGTTGAAATTCATTTAATGTCTGAAGAGATTGCATTAAAATTCAAGTAGCCGACTATAATTAAAAAATTACAAAGGCCAATTTTTGTCACGATGTCAACAATATCTAGTAGGCCACTAAACAAAACATCTCATTATCTCATGACAAGAAAATCTAACATTAAAACAACTTCATAGACTAGTTTAAATGTAAATCAACATCGACATTAAACATTCAATTCCATCCCCATTAATGTCGGGTCGTGCCCACACGCAACGTGTAATAAACTGGGATGAAAATATTTACATCATCCAACTGTTAGAACCCTTAATCTATAGAACCATTAAACAACGGATCATTCAAGTGCTGTCGAAGAAATGATTGTCTGTTTTTTGTTGAAATAAATTTAATGTCTGAAGCGATTGCATTAAAATTCAAGTAGCCGACTCTAGTTAAAAAAATACAAAGGCCAATTTTTGTCACGATTTCAACAATATCTAGTAGGCCACTAGACAAAACATCTTATTATCTCATGACGACAAAAATCTAACATTAGAACAACTTCATACACTAGTTTAAATGTAAATCAACATCAACATTAAACATTCAATTCCATCCCCATTAATGTCGGGTCGTGACCACACGCAAAGTGTAATAAACTGGGATGAAAATATTTACATCATCCAACTGTTCGGACCCTCAATCTCAAGAACCATTAAACAACGGATCATTAAAGGGCTGTCGAAGAAATGATTGTCTGTTTTTTGTTGAAATGCATTTAATGTCTGAAGAGATTGCATTAAAATTCAAGTAGCTGACTATAATTAAAAAAAATACAAAGGACACTTTTTGTCACAAATTCAACAATATCTAGTACTTAAGCCATTAGACAAAACATCTCATTATCTCATGACAAAAAAATCTAACATTAAAACAACTTCATAGACTAGTTTAAATGTAAATCAACATCAACATTAAACATTCAATTCTATCCCCATTAATGTCGGGTCGTGACCACACGCAACATCGGGTAATAAACTGGGATGAAAATATTTACATCATCCAACTGTTCGAACCCTCAATCTCAAGAACCATTAGACAACGGATCATTAAAGGGCTGTCGTCTATTTATAACTGTGGGATATTCTCGTATTTCATACCCGACGAGAGCCGTAATAGGACGCACGTGGCGGCCGATTAACCACAGCTTTTTATGATCTAAATTAAGATAAGGGTACTAAATGCTAAGCTATGCGTCACTTTTAATAAGTATTGAACGGACTGTTGTCTTGTTTTTTTATTCTTTTTATTTTTAACCGAGTGTAAAAAGAGAGATATCAATTATATTGCATATTTTTGTGAGTTTGTAATTACTCAGTCATTAACGCACAGGTTTTGATTATTAAAAAAAAAAGAGTTATTGTTTCTAACCGAATTTATAAAAGAGGATGTTATCAATTCTGTTGTATGTTTTTTGTGACTTTGTAATTAATAGGCCATTAACGAACAGGTTTTGATATTTTTTTAAAAAGTTATAGTTTTTAACCGACTTTATAAAAGAGGATGTTAATAATTATTCTACTATAGTTTTTTTAAATTCAAATTAAGGCAAGCAATTGGAATCCCCTAAAAGAAATATAAGTCTGAAGCTTCTACTAAATGCTGTTTTTTAGGAGTCTTTACCAATCAGGCTATCGTTTACAATACCTATACAGGGTTCAATTGAGATTTTGAGAGCGGCTTAGGAATCAGTAGCACTTTCCATTTTCTTTATTTTATTTCTTTGACGTCTGTTGATCATACAAAATCTTTTACAATCGAATCATTTTCAATTATAAAGTTTATAATTGAAAAAGATTTTTGATAAAAGACATTTAATGTCACTAGAAAAATTGCAGACACAAATGTTTCTAAAAATATTTCTCGTATTTACTGTACGTTTGTTTTTTTTTAAAATATTGGAAGGCAAACAAGCAGACGAATTTCCTGATGGTAAGAAATTCACGTCGCCAAGAGACACCAAAGATGGTAATGATGCGTTGCCAACCTGGGGCCAGGATGTAAGGCCTCAAGCAAAAGTCAGTTTACCGTCTACCTTACCCTTCAACCGGAACACTTCAACAGCAAGCATTGATGTTATGGCGGCAGGAATAGGTAAGACGGTGGTACCAATCCGGTCGAGTCGCTGCGAAACTCTACCACCTAGTAAGATGTCACGGTGTTAGTGACGGTGAGCCTATGCTCGCCTTTTACGAGCTGCCTAGCAGGAAGGCAGATGGTCTATTCTACAAAGGAGCCCGGACCAACACGAGGAAAAAAAATTGTAATCTAAAAGAAATATTTAAATCCGTGAGGCACACTCACGATTCTGACACACATAATATAATATACTAGCTGAGCCCCGTGGTTTCACCCGTGTAAGTCCCAATCCCGCGGGAACTCCGGGATAAAAAGTAGCCTATATGTTATTCTGGGTCTTCAGCTACCTACATACCAAATTTCATTGTAATCGGCTTTGTAGTTTTTGCGTGAAAGAGTAACAAACATCCATACATCCATACATACGTACTTTGGCATTTATAATATTAATAGGATTACGTTAATAAATATAAATATCTAAGGAATTTAAAAAATGTGTATGAAATAAAAAAAATAGATTTCGACTACATTCTGTTCAAAATTAATACAATGGCTTCAAATGACATAGAAATGCTATGGAGTTATTGCAATGAATTTTAGGTTATCCATAATGGTTAGGATTATGTCTAACTTCCCAATAAATAGGCATATTCAAATGAAGCCGCTAGCACACAGGTTAGAACCCATAATTCATATAAATGCAGTGATTATAATTACTTTAGGCACCCAAATTCGTGGAAACTTCCAGCTTTAATGGTATTTTCCAGAACATTATGCTCTGAAAGCGTTTACTGTTGTGCACTTTGTTTCAATGGTACTCTTGCAACAATTAAATCTGTTGAGCTAACACCAAATATGGAACAGTAAAATATTTTAAATCATGTTTATACCAAGTGAAATTGAAAAAAAGGTGATAGACGGAAAGCGGTGGTTCGGTACACGTTACTCATACTTATGAGGCAATTCAAGATTTTGAACAAAAAGACAAAGAAAACAAGAAGGTACAAAGCACAAAATAAATTATGATGATGTAAAAACAAAAGATTAAACTTTTCATTGTTTTTTTTTTGAAATGTCAAATTTATTAAAACACAAATTTTTCACTACATCATAAATGCGAAAGTAATTAAGAATAGATAAAATAAGTTTGTTAATTTTTGAAACAAAAACTGCTGAATGAATTTGAATGAAACTTTGCAGGAGTGTAGTTTATAAACAAAAGGAATACATAGGCTACAATTCACAATACAATAAAATTGAGCACGTGAGCGAAGCCCAATAGTTTCAAGTAATTTAAAACGTATCAAACGTGTCACTTTTTATACTTTCAAGATAATATGTACAAAGTTTCATGACAATTGTTTAAACAGTTTTTGCATTAAAATGGAGCAAACAAACTTACAGATTTCTAATAATAATATTAGTAGAGATTTACTTATTTGAATCGCCTTTGTAGTTTATTAGTCCACTATTAGCATTGAGTACTCCCATTTTTTTTAATTTAACCGCCACACGAATTACGATGGGTAGCTAGGTTTAACGTTGTTGTAGTGAAGGTGCCTTTGCTGTGGTTTTAATCAACGGTTAAGAGCTCTACCACCAGTCTGACTGATTACGCTGGTGCAAGAATGCATAAATTATTTCACACACGTTATTACATCCTTAAAATATTAGGACGTAGGAAGTATCTTCACGCTAACATCCCCCAAGAGGTAGGCAGAGCCACAACCAGGGCATCCAGGACTAGCCAAAGACATTAAGCCTCACAATGTGATAGGTGGCAAGTCTATCGTCAATAAGACACATGTCCAATCCCGGGCAACGTTATTTTTATTAAAAAATTGAAAATGCACAATTTCTAAAATTTTTTTGTTGCCCGCCCCGAGGGTCAATCCCGGGAGCTCATGAACTTAAATCCAATACTTGAATCGCTGGACCAAAGAGGTAACTTAAAATTGTACATCGGTAAAAACATATCGTAGTAACGATTACTACCTACTAAAAATAGATCATTTGAAAAAAAGTAGTGTCACGCTCATGTTCATAAAGTGGTAGGTAGAGGGGCAACAAGGACACCCACGATTAGCTGAAAACANNTGTTAGATATACCACTCATCTCATTTTAACCGACTTCAAAAACCTGTACGTAGCAGGTACTATCAGCTATTCTGTGCAGTTCGATATCATACCCAATTTGAAAATACTCCATTTCTGTACTGTCTTCGCATTTGTCTGTTTGTTTGCCAGTCGCCTATCATATATATTTCCCCGTGAGAGTTGCAAAAATATACAACAGGACTTCTTGAGGTTCCGGGTTCGATTCCTGGTCGAAGCACCAAAAAATGTATATTTTCAATTTTCGTAATAAATTTGGATTGGAGACATTGTATATGTATCCGGTTGGCGCTAGGCTAGCCACCTATCGCACCGTAGGAGTTAGTGCCTTTGCCAAGTTGTGGGTTCTAAACAGAAGGTCCACTGAATTGTTTTCTATCATAAATAAGAAACTGAAGAAAGGATAGTTGTCAAGCTTGCAAATCGGAAATTCAAACGTAGGTTCTAGTCAGAAGGTCACCCGAAGTGTTTTCTATCTTATATAAAAACTGAAGAAAGGATAGTTCCTCAACCGGAAGTTCCTCAACTTACAAAGCTCCCATGAGATCGCAGTACTCAGAAGAAATTTTACTGTTCTTCAAATGATGAATAAATATGCCTTAGATGAGTTACACGAATTGAATATTACCCTATAGTTAGCAAATTATATTATTATCGTGTTATGGGTGTAAGTCAACAATTCTAATACATAGAAATACTTAAACATATACAAAAATATATTTAACTAGCGGCCCGTTACGTGCCTCGCTACGTATATCTAATGATTATATTCTCTTTGACGTATATGGCCGCATGAATGACATAACATAACAAAAAAAAAAACAACTGATAAAAGTTTTAATCTGACAGCACAATCCCCATCTAAAAATTTCAAGTTGACAGAAAAATGCCCATTAACAAAATGATCCGCCATTTATTGATTTAATTATTTACAAAAAAATGTAGTAAATTAAGAATCTACCGATTTTATGCAAACTTCACATAAAACATTTAAAAACAGTCCAAAGCCTAAACATTTGAGCCCATTTATAAGTTACAAAATTACAACGAAAAGTGGCACTGATTTTTACATATTTATAGATAAAGACCCAATCCCGGAAATGCAGACATATAAATGTCTATGACAAAAATGCGTGCCACCTTCGGGAATCGGACCCGAGCCCTGCGGTTGGTCTCCACCGACTCAGGCGTGACCCTAGACTAACGTGGTGGATAAAATACCCATAATATTAGCTTGGGACAGATATAAACACATTTATGTCAAGTAATACCCACATCAACATAGACCTAATCCTGAAACAATACTCTTTTATTACCTAACTTGGGCCTGCATAATTTTATTTGCAGGAAAAGTATTTTGTTGAGTTAGAGTAACTTTCTGCTTAAGATTTATGAATCTGGAATTGGTTTTGGCATATGATATTTCCAAGCCCGATAATGAAACATTTTTTATGGTTCGTACCGAACAAGCAGATGGCTCTCCTGATAATAAATTGATAACCGTTGCTTATGTAATTTTTTTTATGTTATAGGAAGGCAAACAAGCAGACGGATTTCCTAATGGTGAAAATTCACGCCGCCTAGAGACACCAAAGATGGTAATGGTGCGTTGCCAACTGAAGTCAGGATGTTAGGCCTCGAGCAAAAGTAAGTTTACCGGCTACCTTACCCTCCGAACCGGAACACGTCATGACGTTATGGCGGCAGGAATAGGTAAGGCGGTGGTACCAATCCGGGCGAGTCGCTGCGAAACTCTACCACCTAGTCAAAATTATAGATGATACTGGTGCGTTGCTTTCTCATATTGAATTTATTTGATTTTTACTGTATTTATATATACTTGATGTAATTTAATTTTAACTTTTAATTTGCCTTCCTGCCAGGCAGCTCGTAAAAGGCGAGCATAGTCTTACCGTCACTAACTTCGTGACATCTGACTAGATGGTAGACTTACGCAGCGACTCGCCCGGATTGGTACCACCGCCATATCTATTCCTATCACCATAAGGTCAGCACAAGGCTTGCCGTTTGAAGTGTTTCGGATGATAAGGTAGCCGGTACATTTACATCAATTACTGCTCGAGGCCTAACATCCCGGCCTCAGGTCGGCAACGCACCATTACCTCCTTTGGTGTGTCTGGGCGGGTTGAATTTGTAACTGTCAGGAAATCCATCTGCTTATTTTGATGTATCTTTTAAACGTTGGTTGTTTGGAAGAGATCGCTTTTTAGCAATAAAACCATATTTTACAAATGTTTTCTTAATATAGTATGTAACACTTTTATGATTTTTTTGTCAATAAGGAATTTCTTATTTTTTGTAAATGTGAAAGCTGGTTTGTCTGTTACGTTATCACAGCTATCGCTATATAATAAAAAAATATGAATTATTAAGGATCCGATTTCAAAAATAGGATACTTGTATTTAAAATCAACCCCCAAACGACTCAAGGGGGGTGACTTTCTTTAAAATTCATGTTGAAATTAAACAAACCTGCCGTCCGAACTAATCTACACTGACGAAGTTACTTGTAAATAGCTAATTAATTTCAAATACAATCAAAACAATCCCTACCAACAATTAAAGCTCGTGAATCGCGGAAAAACAATTGTGTTTAAATGCATCCGTTCGTAGAAATACCATTAAAGTGCTCTTAAAATAGCATTTATTTCGGTGTAAATCGAATAACCGCTTATTTGAAACGGAATTGGGAACATATGTTTTGGTCTGGTTAAGGTTTACCATAAAGTTGACTACACATTAGACGTTTAGAAACGCGCGTTATAAAAACGTCCCTATTTTTCCCCGTGTTGGTCCGGGCTCCTTTGCAGAATAGACCATCTGCCTTTCTTGCCAGGCAGCTCGTTAAAGGCGAGCATAGGCTTATCATCACTAACACAGTGACATTTGACTAGGTGGTAGAGTTTCGCAGCGACTCGCCCGGATTGGTACCACCGCCTTTCCTATTCCTGCCGCCATAACGTCATGACGTGTTCCGGTTCGGAGGGTAAGGTAGCCGGTAAATCTACTTTTGCTCGAGGCCTAACATCCTGACCTCAGGTTGGCAACGCACCATTACCATCTTTGGTGTCTCTAGGCGGCGGGAATTTCTTACCATCAGGAAATCCGTCTGCTTGTTTGCCTTCCTATACCATAAAAATAATAATTTTAAAGCACAAAATAAAATAAAACATTTTTGAAAAGAGTAATGAACGTCTATAAGGAACGTGACACTTGGCACTGGCTGTGTGTGCTTTAACGTTGGGATGTGACGACCCTATAACGCATTAGTAGTGATTCAATGGTGTTGATTCTGCTGTTCACAAAATAAAATAACTTAGATGCATGCTATCTTTTTCAAATGAAACAAAACTGAAAGAGATGGAACAATTTATACATGTCAGATTAGTCCGGATTTGTCCAATTGTGATGTTTTTAATCAACGTTTTCAGAGTGATAGATTAAACGTCGGTAGAAACGTCGGGTACAGACTAATCTGACGTGGTTAAAAGTGCTTTGTCCCTTTCCATTACTTTAGTTTAAAAAAAATGAGCGCAACAACATTACCACCAATATTTCTAGTCACTTGACAATTCCACTAATGCCGTCAGTTACAAGATGATTGAATAGTATGTGAAACGTTTAAATAGCCACGCCCTAAACAGGTTTTGATATAATTTAAATTAAAGATAGAATACCCAAAACAAAGATAAAGTCTTTTCATAACTCAAGAGTTAGAAAGCCCGGATTAAAGATAAAATTTTGTATTTATAAAAGAGTTTTTTCGAAAAAAAACTAAAACGCAAGCGAACTTGCAACGAACTTAAATGAACAGGCGAACTCCCTGGCTATCTGAGAGGAAATAATCGCCTAATTTCATTCGCAACAAACTTTGTGCTACGAAATTCCGAAGTCTCATACACCCGTCATATTACTTGTGCTTATTGTGTTTCTTGCTTAATTGTTACAACTTCGTCGGATGCATCAAACAAACAAGAAACAACTGTCGAGAGTGCAAAAGATCTAACGTAATTTTCCAGAATGCTTACTTCATGAAATTAATAAAATGTTCATTATGTTTAAGGGGCCATATACGCTAAAATATGTCAGCAGTTTACTGTTTTTTTCATACAAAGCAATCATTGATCTTGGTGACAAAAATACACAAGATTAACATGAATATGCTTTACTAGACTAGTGTTTTCAAAACACGATTCATTTCACTTTGCTTGATAGAAAAAATCAAAAAGTTAACCCTTTTATTGAAAGCAAAACCCAACTGTCTACTTCAATTATGAAAATACCGACACTAGATTTAACATAAACATAGATATGTCCTATACCTAAAAGATAATTGTTTCTGTTTTTATACTTTTTTTCAAATTACTTTTATAGTGTCAAAAATAGTGATTTGTCGCTTAAGACGTTTACTTTAGAGCGCCATTGTTCATAGTAATCATGGAACGGGGGTTGGCTCTTCTCGCTGACTGAGTATGGGGCCTTAATAAATACTTTTATATTTTTATAGCGCTGTCAAGATATGACGATCGTATTGTTTGCAAGTGGTAATATGTTAATTGGTAATTCAAAGCATCGCCTCTGTGGTGTAGAGGTCCGGTTGTTGAAGTAGATCTCATTTGGTCCCGGCTTCAATCCTTGGGTTAGGCAACAGAAAATTAAATGAGTTTTACCTTACTTACCTGCCATATGCTATAACGTCAGCGCTTGCCGCTGTCGCATCCCCGTTCGAACGATTAGGTCGCCGTTAAACTTACTTTTGCTTATAGCCTAATAACCCGGACTAAGATTTTTGCGGCGTGAGTTTCTTTGTCCATCTGCTTGTTTGCCTTCCAATATCATGAAAATAAATAATTAAAAATAAAAACGAATAAAAACAAAGTTAGAAAACGTAGTACCAACCCGGCACATATCAAATCCTGGGCTTATGTGCCCGATTGGATATAAGTTTTCCCCGTGTTGGTCCGGGCTCCTTTGCAGAATAGACCATCTGCCTTTCTTGCCAGGCAACTCGTAAAAGGCGAGCATAGGCTTATCATCACTAACACCGTGACATCTGACTATGTGGTAGAGTTTCGCACCGACTCGCCCATATTACCATCAGGAAATCCGTCTGCTTGTTTGCCTTCCTATAGGCTATAAAATAAAAAGGAAAAGACATAAAAGAAGTTAGCTTTCTTCACATAGGTAGCAAATGTAAAATATGGGATAGCCACGAATTAATAGGTTGTCTGTCGAAATACAAAAAACATGTACTCGTATATATAGTTGGATGAGTGCCTATCAGGCACATGCTGCAGATTCTGATAAAACGGGCCATGTACGAGAATTTCCAACGTCATTCCTCACATATGTTCCATTATTTTGTTGGCAATTTATGACAAAAATTTTATGTGAACTCGTTAATATTCAACCAACCATAAATAAGAGATATTTATCGTCGTTAGTATTTGGTACTTCGTTAATCTACAGACTGACAGTTTTAAAATAGCTTTGTGCATAAATTATGTTTCAAAAAATGGTATAGATTATACAATTTTTTTTCAGGAATAAAAAACAATTTGATATTTAATGTTCCTATTGCAAATACTTGACGTCAAGACATACATGTCTTAAGACTAAGTACTTTGCGAAGTAGACATTACTACTATGAAACAAAGGCGCTTCCTTTGTTCCTATGCCCTTAGGTCCTTTTGTATGCTTAAATATTTAAAACAACGCAACGGATTTTGATGCGGTTTTTTTAATAGATAAAGTAATTGAAGAGGAAAGTTTGAATGTATATTTCATAATCTTGTGAAGTCGGGGCGGGCTAGAATAGTATAAGGAGCAAAATATTACGTATTCGTGTAAAGCTATTTTTCTCACTCGTGATACTTTTATGAGCTAAACTGTGTTGCTAAAAAGTATGTGTTTGGTGTAATTAATATTCTAAGTAGATTCTTAAAATAATTAATAATTTCAGGTTCATTATACTTAAGATTTCCAGACAGTACTTGTTAAATATTTATAGTTAAAGATATACATTAATATTCTGAATACATGATGCCTAATTTAAATATTGCCTCGGTGGTGTAGCGGTCCGGGTTCGGATTTGACTTCTTAAGGCAGCAAAAAAAATTGTATTTTAAATTTTCTAATAATAGAAAGTTGGCCGGGATTGGACATGTGTCCGGTTAGGTTAGGCTTACCACCTATCACATTGTGGGACTTAGTGTCTTCGGTTAGTCGGGGGTGCGCTAGTTGCGCCTCTACCTACCTCGAGGATAGATACGTGAAGATACTTATAAACATCAAACCGTAAAATACTTACCAGGATATTAAGTGTTTTGTTCCCCACCGTATTCGATCACAGGGTATTAGATAAGAAGATTACAACTTTGTTAGTACGCCCTCATGCGGCTGACGTAACCGATCATAAAGCGAACGTACCATCAGTTACAGAACTCGATTATGAACTTTACACAGAGTATACGTAAAATTCTACATCTACTTTTGTATTTGATAGTACTTTCAAACTCACTACAAGAACATTTTCCCTGCACGTATAATCTTTTTTTTAATGATATTGGAAGGCAAACAAGCAGACGGATTTCCTGATGGTAAGAAATTCACGCCACCTAGAGACACCAAAGGTGGTAATGGTGCGTTGCAAACCTGGGGCCGGGATGTTAGGCCTCGAGCAAAAGTAAGTTTACCGGCTACCTTGCCCTCCGAACCGGAACACGTCATGACGTTATGACGGCAGGAATAGCTAAGGCGGTGGTACCAATCCGGGCAAGTCGCTGCGAAACTCTACCACCTAGTCAGATGTCACGATCTTAGTGATGATAAGCCTATGCTTGCCTTTTACGAACTGCCTGGCAAGAAAGGCAGATGATCTATTCTGCATAGGAGCCCGGACCAACACGGGGAAAACAACAAACAACAAACAACGGCTTGTCCAAATTGATTCCAAAACCTTTTTCATTTCTCCCGCTATAGTGTCACTGCTCGCCGTTGTCATGTTCCATACAGACAGGGTAACAAACTTTCATAATAGGAATACTTTTTATGTGTGTAGGTTGCGTTTTTTTTTCTGACATTAATGAGAGAAATCTGCTTGTTCGCAATTTTGTAACATAAACAATCAGCATAATCTGTATTCTACTGAGGAAATCTATATTCTTCTGAGGAAATCTGTAATATTCTACTGAGGAAATCTTTATTCTACTGAGAAACTCTGTAATATTCACTTGAGGAAATTTGAAATATTCTACTTAGGAAATTTGTAATATTCTACTGAGGAAATCTGTAATATTCTGTGAGGAAATATGTAATATTCTACTGAAGGAATTTGTAATGTGCACTGCTTACTTTAGTTTCATACTGTATAATTATGTCTTGTTATAATATGCTGTTGAAAAAAAGACACGAGAATATTTAAAAAAAAAACAAGTCTTAAAATCAACTAATTGTATCTCAATCAAATTTAAATGCAAGCACCTCTGAATTGTTATCTACCTTTCGGGATATAAACCATTTCAATCCACTGGTTGTACACAAAGTTATTGCAACAAAAATAGCGGGTTGCTCCCCGGGAGTGCCAGCAGAAGTGAAAACTTGAATATTAACGTTATGCATTCTTGATGTTTTGGAATGGTTAGGGAATAATTTTGCACGAATTGCTTTAATTATCAGTATGAAAGTACTATCATTCATGTGGTAGTTTTACGGTCGTCTTACGAATTTTCGTCTTACGAAATTTCAGGTCACGTGTCCTGACGCGAGTTTAGAAATTTTTACCCATTCCAAAAAAGTGCGCAATGCCGCTAAAGAAGTTTTCAGTTCAAAAAGGTATTTCGATTAACTACTTATTTTGCAAATCGGTTGAAAAGACAGCATAATTAATGATAAACTAATGGTAAATTTAAACAAACTTAAATTAACATGCCAAGTTAACTAATGTCAAGCATATTTTATCCAAACCGTAAACAGCAATGTACATTAAAGTCAATATTGGTTGTCTATTGTATAATGGCTCTTAGAACAACTCAGAAATAATTAACGCGTGGCTAAAGTTAGAAGCAGTTAGCGGGGAATCCATCAACGTCACCCAATATTATCGAACTCTGACGCAAACAAGGAAATTCTTATTCTATCATATTTTTCATTCCTTTAAGAGGTTTTGATGTATACTTCCTTTTTTGCTGTCTTTGTATGTTTATCTCATTTTTAGTCGATTAAAGAGGAGGTTATATAGTCGGTTTTTTTATGATATTGGAAGGCAAACAAGCAGACGGATTTCTTGATGGTAAGAAATTGACGCCGCCTAGAGACACCAAAGGTGATAATGGTGCGTTGCCAACCTGAGGTCAGGATGTTAGGCCTCAAGCAAAAGTAAGTTAACCGGCTACCTTACTCTCCGAAGCAGAACACGTCATGACGTTGTGGCGGCAGGAATAGGTAAGGCGGTGGTACCAATCCGGGCGAGTCGCTGCAAAACTCTACCACCTAGTCAGATGTCACGGTCTTATTGATGATAAGCCTATGCTCGCCTTTTACGAGCTGCCTGGCAAGAAAGGCAGATGGTCTATTCTGCCAAGGAGCCCGGAACAACACGGGGAAGATATTCTATCTCATTTTTCATTCCTTTAAGAGGTTTTGATGTATACTTCCTTTTTTGCTGTCTTTGTATGTTTATCTACTTTTTAATCGATTAAAGAGGAGGCTATATAGTCGAATATATAATATTTTCCCGACATTTTGAGATTTTAAAACGCCTATATCTAGCGGTCTAGTTGTTAGACTTGAGTACATGAGGTCCCGAGTTCGATTTCCGGGTAGGGCGACAAAAAAAAAATTTGGTTTTTAAAATTTTCTAAAAAAATTACCTTGCTTGGGATTGGATATGCTCACGCTTGGCGATAGGTTTGCTACATGTCACATTGTGGGATTTAGTGTCTTCGGCTAGTCGTGGGTACCCTGGTTGTGCCTCTATCTACCTATTCGGAGAAATGATTCTATTTTTTTTTTCAGATTTTAAAACTCTATTTTTGGATTGAATATTTTTTTAGTACCTTTATGCACTGTTTGTGATGGGTAAAAAATGTTAAACTCGCGTCAGGACACGTGACCTGTAGGGTTACTTTTGAGGCTCAATTCATGCAGTATTAGAAATTAGAATCGAGTATATCATTTTGGTTGTTTTTGACCACAATGCTGTCAAAAACATTTAGTTATTAGTAAACAACAAAATATTTACCGGATTCGTTGAATTTATTTGTTACTCAATGTAACAATGTGAGAATAATGTGTTCAAAAGTACCCAAAATGACTTATTGTTTTCGAAAAAAATAGTTAAATGAATATTGTATACCACATAAATGATAGTAATTTTATACTTAAATCTAAATAAAATTATTTAATTTGCAAATTTTCCGCTAAAAAATGTGTATACGTATTATGGAGTA